>JAECWO010000031.1:19950000-20252500 GCA_018150735.1 Drosophila sp. 14030-0761.01 | reverse complement strand
ATACGAGTAAATAATAAAATCAACTTATTGCTGTGTGTAACTGTTGTGTGTGTGTGTGCTTGTAATGTGCCGAAAATTGATTTTTGTTGACGAAAAGACAGCAAAAGAAAACAATTGAAATTGGGCTGAAGGAGCGGGGTGTGGCAAGAGGCAGATAAATATTTGTAAGCCATCAAAAATTTGTTCAGCAGGTGTTTGCTTGTAAATGGTTTAAAGCATACTTTAAGACGCCAGAGAAGATTATTGGGGGGAGGGGAATTAAAAAAAGAAATCAAGCAAAGAGCTGCTTATTTCGCTCAGTGCAACTAGAGGGTGAGGAGTGAGTGGGGACCTACCACAAAAACCGGAAAAGCCCGTTCATTCTTCATCCTGTGGCAACTGGCGACAGTTGGCTAAGCCAGCAAAAAAATATGCCGATGCCAAGCAAGGAGAAAGATTTTTATTGACTTACTTTCGAGTGGTTGAACGACGGGAAAGGAAACTTTTTTTTTTTTCTTTTTGCATAACAAACTTTACAATTTTGTCCATTATTATTATTGCATAGAAGTAAAAGTATCTATCCGATCAAGAGAGATATAACAAATAAGATTTATCTGCCATTTCCTGAAAGTGCAATGCTGCGACTTAGTCTCCCGAGTGCCATAAAATATTTACATATATGAATGAACTTTTTCCAGGCCAATTTTTAGTGTTTTTAACTTTTTTATATCCACACTTCTTTTTTTTCTGCTTGCAGGCCAACTTGTCACACACGCCTCCTAATGTCCTTTTGATAATCGGTTTGGAGGAGTTGGAGAATGTCCAGAGCAGCAGCCATTGATAAATTATCATGTGAGGATGCCGCTGGCAGGTGCAGCAAATGATGTTGACGGTGGACAGAAAAAAAAAACCTAAACTACCCGCTCGCTGGATTTTTAATCTATTTTAAATGTGTAACGGTTGAGTAAGGGGCAAAAAAATGGGTTCATAACGGTCCGTAATGGTACGGTGCGACCGGATGACGGTTCACAACGACCGTGTCAGTTTTACTGGTCGGTGGGACTTTCGTCCGTTTGTAACGCCATTTGTCAACGATTTATCATAATCTCTATGCAGATTATTTATGATAGTGAATGAATTAAGAATTTTTTCATGTGATTACATAACGAATTGAATAATGGAATAACATTTTAATTTATAAACTCTTTGTTTTCCCCAATTTGTGTAGCTGTACAATTTCAGAGAGAGTGTCCAGTCAAAGCAATTTGCCGTAATAATCACCTGTGATGTCCTTCAAGATCGCATTAACTTCGTTGTCAACAAATAAGAATATTTTCTATCTCAAATTTTGCCACTCAAATAAATTAAAAATGCAACGAGAATATGGCTCAACGAATTTGGTATATCAGCGATAGATACAACGAGAAGCATTACTTACAACGCACCTATTAACTTATCCTAGTAACTCTTTAGTCACAGTTAGATATAAAAGTAAATTAGATTTAAATGCATTTTATTTTGCCTTATATGTACACAGATGACTTAATAAACGAAATAAATAAAACTAATAAGAAAAGCACAATTGAATAAAGAGTATTATTTGGGACAACTTTTGAAAATCTTTAGCTCGATGTCTGGATCCATAAGAATTGCTTAAGAAGTTCAAGAAAGTTCCATCACCAGCTTACGCATACATGCAAACCATTGCAATCATATCCATATATTAAAAAAATGCAACAACAATATTCTTCAGGCTAGACTGAGATAAAATGATTATCCCGCTAGAATTGCAAAGAGAATCGCGAAATTCGCCAATTACTCGCTCCCTTTTTCTCCCGCTCTCTCGTCGGTTAACAAAACAGAGTTGTCAGAGTTAGCGGGCAGCTAGATAGTTTAGCGGATTTAGCGGTATCTGGCGGTATCTCAAAGCTTGCTCATCGCTAAGCCTAAATTTGCAACAACAACACTGTTTAGTTTTCTTTAACGCATTCACTTGCGAGTCTTTTTTTGTGTGTTTTAATTGCTGGAAAACGCAAAGAAATTAGTTGATTGGAAAGTTAAAGGAATTTCCTTTCGATTGACACTACTTTGAGTACATTCAGTGCGGTTCTTGGAAATTTTATGAAAAATTATTTGAATTTGAAAGAAAAAGCTGAGAAGCAAAAACAAATTTTTGTCCAACGCCGGCAGAGGCAAATAGGAAAAGGAATAAGCAAGCAAGCGAGATAGAATTTGTTCGTGTGTGAGTAAGACAAAAAGTCATCGAAAATGCAAAGAAATTAGTTTAGTGGAAAGTTAAAGTAATTCCCTTTCCATTGGCACTATTGGAAGTAAAATCGGTGCGGTCCTTGGAAATTTTAGAAAAATTTTGTTTTAATTTAAAGAAGAAGCTGAGGGGCAAAAAAAAAATGTTGTCCGACGCCGGCAGAGGCAAAAAGCAAAAGAAATTGTGTGTGTGTGAGTGAGACAAAAAGTGATCGAAAATTTGTTTTTTTACTTTTTTTTTTGAGTGGTTTAAAACGTGCGTGCGGAGAGTCTCCAAAAAAAACTAGAGGGGCATATGGTGAGTGGAGAGATTTTTCTTTATAATGAGATGAGGGAAACTAAATTGTGGATTAAGTTAGGCCGACTGTAATGTACCCTGTGATTAGCAATATTACGCTGCCATTTTCATGTATCCAACAATCCTAATTAGGCATAGTTCGTATAAAAGCTATTGAATCTAAGATATTCTCTGAAGACATTTTCAATATCTTTTTAACCTGAGACAAGTTCTTTCGTTCACTTCTATTAACTAGGACTTTTTGCAAAAAAAGGGATCAAATTTCCAACTCCGACTTGGGTTGTAAACCCAACTTGGGTTGTAAACTTGGCTACAGACAGAAATCACTTAAGTTTAGCAGAAAAAGAAAAAGAATTTGTAGTAATTGTTGTTGTTTCTGATGAATACAGATATATATATATTTTTATTTATTTATAATTATTTGTTTAAACAATCAATATAATATCTTTGAAAATGGGGTATAACAAAAATACAAACACACATATTTCTAAGCTTGATTTCTCGAATTTTGCATTGTGTGTTTTTGGTTGTGCGTATGCGTGTCTATGTGTGTGTGTGTGTGTAACGAATTCGCAGAGAATAACAAATATTTGATAAATTGATGGCCTAGCCTAAAAACATAAAGAATATATAAGAAAAATCGCTTGACTAAGTCGCAACAATTGAAAAGTTTTGACAAATCGTTACACAATAATTTGCATAATAACAATTAAATATATATTTGTATATACATAATATGTATGTATGAATATGTTTGTATGTATATAGAATTGTATAAATAATTTTACTATTGACTAGGGATATATTTGTTGTTGTTGTCGTTTTTTTGCGCTTACTTTTGCTTTTGTTTTGCGTCTAATTTGCTAATAAAATTATTATATATATATTTTTTGGAATATTCAATAATAAATAGAAATAGTTTAGTTCGATTATTATTTTCATATAAATTGCACTGGGCGGACCTCCATTCATTTTCTACTACTCCTAGACAGACAGTGGCGAGATTCCTTCGAGGTCCTTTTTGTTTTTTTGAGCTCACTGTCAAAAGGGTTTGTGTACCAACTAGGCAATTGGGTTCTAAACTAGACTACAGACAAGTTTCTTCGATTGGCAAGACAAAAACTTTGCGGGGGATGGAGGGGAGTTAGTGGGGTAAGAGAGATAGAGAGAGAGCATTAGAGAGAGTAAAGCTCCACACAGGAGTTGCTCACTAAGGATGTGGCTGTTGCTCCCTGGCTCCCACTTTTCAGCGTAGGCGTCGGGCTGCTGGCACACTGGTTTGTGTCTAAGCTAAGCAAGCTTTGCGACTCCGAAGAAGATGATGATGAAGACGACGACGACGAAGAAGATGATGAAGATGATGATGATGACGACGATGAAGTGGAACAGGCTGATGAGGATTCTACTGTCAGTGTGGGCGTGGCCACTTGTATAGCCACCGCTGGAGTCACAGTGACAATCGTTGGTTGCTGCATCGGCTGAATTGTCTGATTGGGATAACTCACTATGGCCACCTGTTGCGGCTTACTTCCACTGGCCATTGTCGTTGTGGGTGAGATTTGCCTGGGCGGCGGCACGAAGGACATTGCTGCCGCCTTGGTTGCAGTGAGTATCAGCCCATTGCTGGGCGGCGAGAGTGGTGAGGGGGGAAAGAAGTCCAGGGGATACTACAAAGAGAGATTATTCAATGTTAGCCAGGATTGGATTTCCTTTCCCTGTCACTTACCAATGGCTGTGATGGTGAATGAGCTCCTGGCTGACTGTAGTAGGTGGTAGGCGAAACCGGAGGACTGGGATATGGCCAGTAGACGAGCGGGGGCGGATAGAAAGCCTGTTGATGATGATGATGATGGGCATGGGCATGGGCATGGTGCGCAGCATGATGACCATGATGATGTGGAGGAGGGCGTGGTGTGGCCAATAGCGGTGTATGCGGGGGCGGTACAAAAGGACTGCCAAAGTGGGCACCCAGCACAGTGGTACCTAAACAATAAAAAAGAGACGAATTCTCCGATTAGTTACTAGTAGCAGAGGCTTAAAAACAGAATTCAGGTCGTGGGTCATAGGTCAGTGTTGTGAGTATGGCTTGATACTTGCTGGAGGAGAGAGATTGAGACAGGGGGGAGGGGTTGTTAGATATATATATCTATATATATATGCGTAACTATATACATTAGAGATCTGGTGATTCTAGTTGTGGTTCTGGTTGTTGCTCTTAGTTGTTGTGTTAGTGTTAGTAGCTCGTTTTAGTTAGTTAGTGGAGAGAAGGGCAGGGGGCGGTTGGGGATTGGATTAGAAAGTAAAATCGTATTCAAAAACACTCACCGTTTGATTTTAGACATTTGCAAAATGGTAGGAGAGAGACATACATATATAATTTTTTACTTTTTATTTGATTTTTATGTTTTTTTTGGTTTGTTTTCCACCTTACCCAGAGACCATGAAACATTTTTTTTTTTGCGCACATACGAGTTTTAACAAAATTTTTTCCACCAAGCACCAACCTTTTAGATGTAAAATCTGATTATGCAAAGAATTAAAAATGTTGATATTTAATAGAGGAGCGAGAGAGATAGACACAGAGAGCGAGCGAGCGAGCAAGAGAGAGAGACAAAGACAATTAATTGTTTTTTGTTGTTGTTGTTGCTGTGCCAAGTGACTAGTTAAATTATTAAAATTTTTTGTTGTTCTTGTAGTTGTAGTTGCTTCTTTGCCGCGGACACGAGTTACATACAAAATGCATTATCTAAATGTATAAATATATATATGTATATATAGGTAGTATATAAGAGCTATATAATGGACATTTCCCGACAACAAATAGAAACCATAAAAAGATTATCAGTTTTATATATATGTATATGTGTTATTCCCTTGCAGTGGGTGGAAATTAGACAAATTAGAATTAGAAAAACTAGAAATTTTTGAGTTCTTTTAAAAGAAAAATCCATTAACTAGAACCTGACTGAATGCTCTCTCAGTAATCTACTGTATGCTAAGCGTGGGAATTAGATATATTAACGAAATTGTCAATCGGAAACGATTTAATATGGCATAAAATTCAGGAACCTGAAATTTAAAAGAATATGGATCGGAAACAAGTTCCCATGACCTTCAAGGCCAATCGGAAACTTCTTCTAATGGGAATAAATGTTTGTTCTATTATTAATAATGAATGGGTTACATATTGTTACATACAAACACTAAAATTCTACTTAAAACATTAAATATATATTTGCTATTTTACTTAGATTTCGACCTTTTTCAATTTGATCAAGCTTTGGGTTTTAGCTGGCTTTATTTCGCTTCATTTATTTGTAATTTCCAACTAGACTTAGCATTAAAAATTCTCGAAAAGTCTGATGATGATAGAACTTGGTGATTTATGAATTTATGATTTCAAAACTTACTTGAAATAATACCCAATGTTTGATAAATCTTTAAAATATTTAAAAAAGGAAAGCTAACCTATTTCGATAATATCGGACTTATAACTAGATATCATGCATTGAATGATTTCCACACCATTTAAAATATTAAAGTACTGCAAGAGTATACAAAATTCGGTGTGCCGAAGTTACATATATTCCCAGATGTGTTGTGTGTGTTCGTTTTTGCCAATTTCCAATTTCTGTTTCTGAACCAATTCGCAGCAGTCAGAGAGTAGGAGGATGAGCTGAAAAAATACATAAGTAACGTACGAAAAGCTGGAACCAAGCCCACAAATAAACCCCAATGTTACACATAATAAATATTAAATATAGTTAAATAAATTAAATAAAACCAAAGGACGGGGCGAGTAGAGATTGAGAGAGAGAGAGATTTCTTTGATTTGCAAATGAATTGACGATTAGTTAAGAGAGAGAGAGAGAGAGATCTTTCAGATAGAAAATTCTTCAAGAATGAATCGGACAAAGTGTATGATAGAAAGAGAGTGGCTTAAGTTTAATAGTGACAGAGAGAGAGGGGCGAGCATAGTTTTAGCGTTATGTATAATTTTATTTAAGTATCAAAAAATGGAATATCAAAAAGTTTTGTTTTTGCTTGTGCGTTATTTTTTTGTTTTTCTAAAAACTAATTAAGTAAATGTTTCTAATTATTAATTATTGATTTCTTTAAAGTGGCTGCGCTTGATGAGAAATTCTTTTTTTTTAGGCCAAAACCCATTCTCGATTGCTAACCACTCGGATTAACTCCATATAAACTATGAACTAAAGTTAAAAACAATTAGGCTAAAGTTATTATTTTGTTGTTTGTTTCAGTAAGCTATGAAAATCTTTCCCATGTTCAATTTCAATTGCAGTTTGCCGAATCAGAGAGATGAGAGAAGGCGAAATGCGAAACTGAAGTGTTAGACGCAAGAAACGGATACCCCCTCTACGCCCATCCCACCCCTTTTCCTACTTCCCTTAAACAAATAGAAATAAGAGGACAAATACGAGGACTCGTGGACAGACAAATAACTATTTAGGCTTAAAGAGTTTTTTTTTAAAGCTTGAACCAATTACCAAAAAAAAAGATGTAACCAATTCCTTACAGTGGGTATATGATGGGGTGTAAGGGGGGATAGTGGGTAGTGGTAGGGGGATACATTAAGCAAAGTTTACCCCATCTTTTTTTTTAGACAACACAAGAGAGAAAATTATTGCATCACTTTCCCATAAAATTGCGACTAACACCAGTTTTACGCACACTTAAAATACGATATATAGATACGATATATACGATATTCAAAATTCAATATAGATGAGATTATGCAGAAAACGATTTTTGTGTTAAGATAAAGTTTTCAATCCTTCCTCCTCTCCACAACACACAAAAATAAAGCACAAAAGAGGAAGAGACACAGGGAAAAGTTTTCTTAGTTTCGAAATTAATTAATGTATGAATAAAAATGCAAAACCAAAACAGAAATTTTACAACTTGTTTTACGTTCTTCTTATAGCTTATGTCTCTAATTCCAATAAGTATAAGTATTTTATAGTATATAAAATGTCTTAAAGAACTGTGTTTTTGTTTTCGTTGGAAGATTTTTTTTTTTTTTTTGATTGTCTTGCCAATTATTTCAAATTGTAGATATTCTGACATGAGCCAACACCTGACGCCATTGATGGAGAGAGCTATTGCCGGTAGAGTTTTAGATGATCAAAAAATTGTTTAAAATAAATTGCACATGGACGTTGGGGAAAAACTGAAAACCGACCAAATTAGCTCGCTTTATCAATGACGTTAGCCTCTGTTGTTGCCGAGAAAGAATTAGCAGAAAGGATTATCTCCAATCTCTCCAATGCTGCACACACCCACACCCACCCACACACACATACCCAAATACACACACACATATATAGAAAATACATACATATTGTACAATTTTGGTTAAGGCATTTTCCTAATTTTTTTTGGGTTAGCATTTTGCTTTAGTGCATATGTATGTGTGTGTGTGTGTGTGTGTGGAAGTGTGTGTAGGTATACGATTATGAGTGTAAGATGTGTATGAAACCTGTTCATCACGTTTTACATCAATAACTTTTGTGTTACACTTGCAATAGCTCATAATGTAAAGTGATGAACAAATTGATGAATTACACTGTACGACAAAATTTCGAAAATTTTAAGCACAAGTCTAGTATGTTTTTAGAAAACTAAGAAAAAGCGCTCACAAGAAACTTTTTTAAAGACTCTTTTTGTGATAGACTCGTATGATTATTTAATTGTTACTTAAAAAATGTTTACCCTAATTTCAAATTTATTGGTTTGTTTTGCAGAAAAATTATTTCCAATTTTTAAAGTGAAGAAACGAAGTAAAAGTATTTAAAGTTAATCGACTTTGATTTCCTTTCACAACAATAATTTATATTGAGGACTAAACCAAAGCAAAGTTTTTTTTACCTATGCATCACATTAAGTATATCGATTAAAAATGGGAGACTTTACTCTTTATCTTGCCCTTTTTCTTCCTAAATATTTCTTTAATAAATTTAATCTAATAAATTTAATAAAAATGTTTTGACCTAAATGAATGTTTGAAGGGTATATTTGAATAGATTTTTTAGTTTTTTCGAAACCCACTAGACATGTGATCGATCTTAGAAGAAATTTTTAATTTTGTCGTAATTCGTTATTTTATGCGTTTGTGTGTGTGTGTGTGTGGGGTGGTGTACAAGTGCGATATATATATACATATAAATTGATATGTATATATATTTATAAGTAGATATAAAGATAATGCTTAAACCTTAAGACATACATATATACTTAGATAACTACGAGTACTACCCAATTTTTTTGATCTGGGGAAAAGTACATCCATCCCGATGATATTTCATCATCATCCATTTATATAATTATTTGACGATATTAAGCACTAGAAATATGTCTGGTATATGTGTGTGTGTGTGTGTGTGTGTGGGTGTATTGCCAACATGATGTGTGTGTGTGTGTGGTTATATATATGTATGTGCATATGGTTTGAATGTATGTAAAACTGTGCCCACTCACTGCAAAACGTTTCGAATGGAATGTGCTTGAAGTGCTTGGAGTTTGATTTTAGCGACTGATTGTTGTCGTGATTTTAGCCTACTCTCCTCTCGGCCATCTAAATGCCCGGATTGTAGTAGGAATAGACACTACTTTGGGGTCGGGTAAGAGCTCGTTTGGCTGCGCTGGCAGCAGCTGCTGCACCGGCGGCATGCTCCTGTTGGAAAGCATTGTCATAGGAGCGTTTCATGGACTGGGCCAAGGCAGCAGCTGCTCCCGAGGAGGCGGCAGCCGATCCGCCAACTCCTCCCGCAGCAGCGGAAGCTGATGAGGCACCTGTGCCTGCTCCTCCGGCTGCAAACTGGTAGCCTTGACCAGCTGCTGCTGCTGCTGGCATGTATCCCGCCAGGGGAAAGGGCTGCAGATAGGAGGGACGCTGCATCACCACAAATTGTGGCTGACCTGCTGCAGCGGCAGCAGCAGCGGCGGCATGTTGCACGGCATAGAGGGGATATTGTTGCAACATGGCATTGGCATACAACTGCTGTTGTTGCTGCTGATGATGTTGCTGTTGCTGCTGCTCGGCAACCGCCACAGCTGCCGCCTGCTGGCGAGCCAACAGACTCTGCTGGGCAATGAATTGAGCCTGCTGTTGGGCCAGCAGGACGGGATTGGTGGCCATGGCCTGGGAAGAGGGTGGCGGCAGTGATAGATGACTGAACGGATAGCCCGGAGGAGCCTGGGACATGGCCACGGCAGCACTCTGGAGGGAAGAGTGAGCAGCAGCAGCCGCGGCGGCAGACTGAGGAGCAGATGCCTGCTGCTGCTGCTGTATGAAGGAGGCCAAGCCACTGGCCGAGGAGGCAGCCGTTAGGGAAGGCAGGACAGAAGCCACTGGAGACGTTTGCAAGGCGTGGTGGACCTGAGCTTGGACCTGAGCCTGTGCCTGAGCTTGGGCCTGTGCCTGAGCTTGGGCATGAACGTGCGCATGCGTATGTGGATGTGAGTGTGGAGTGTGTGAGTGGGAACTGGAGATGGCCGACTGGGCGCCGGCTGGTGGCGGCGGCGGCTGAGCTAACATACCCGGAGAGAGCAGCGACGGCTGCTTGTGGGCATGGCCGAGATGGGAGGGCGGCGGGGCACCCACTGATGATGCCAGGCCGCCATTCAACACCATATTCATGTCGTCGCCGGAGCACTGGAAGACCTCAATGTAGCGAAACTTCTTGCCAAAGACCATGAACTGATTGTGTTTGCGCTGGGCACACAGTCGAGCCGAATCCTCCGAGTCCATTTGAATGAAAGCTTCCCCACTGGGTTGACCCTGCACAAACGAGAAGATCCGTTAAAGAGGAGGTGTGTGTGGGGAGGGAACACACTTACCTGGGCATTGATTACCATATGGACACCCTGATAGATTATATGCTTGGCAAAGTCATCGAGAAAGTGGAGAATATGCTCCACCATGGCCTCGTAGGGCAGTCCCCGCAAACGAATGCAGTTCTTTGTGGTGCCCGAGGTGATGAGATGCTGCGGGGGTGGAATGGGGCACAGTGGATTAGCATGGCCATGGCCAGCAATGGCTATGGCACCCACCTGCGGCAGCAATGGCAACTGCATCTGCGGCAATTGGGCTATCAACGGCGGCTGGCTGTGACTATTGTTGGCCTCATATGTCTTGGGGTCCATCGAACGGTTCAGAACCTGCTGCACTTCGGCTGTGGTCGACCGAAATAGCTCGATATAACGCTGCCCAATCGATTCGCGATGCCTTCCCAGCGCCTTGGGAGCATCTCCCTCCAAAGCGAACAAGACAAATGCATCGCCAGTGGCCCTTCCATCTGGTTTCTTCACAAAGAGAACACCCTCGGTGCCATCTAGAACATTGCACGGTGAATCCCCTGTGGTGAAGAAGTCCAGCTAAATATGGGAGTGAAAAACCAATTAGCTTGGGTCGCAGGGAGCTTAACTATTCACAACTTACCACTTGCTTGGCGGTGCAATCGTAGGGTAATCCACGCATTCTTATAATCACCTGAGCCCCCTTCGAGAGGAAGGCCTGAGCCTCATTGGAGGCACCGCCCGCTATGGCAAGGAAATCCTCGCCTGAAGCACGATACACCTCAATGTAACGTGCTCCAATGTGATGCTTGTGGCGCTTCAAAGCCATATCGCGATGTTCCTGCGAGACAAAACGTATCAATGCCTCACCGTTGCGCCGACCCAGCGGTGATAAACACAAAGCAACGCCGCCCCTACGATCGAGAGAGAAGATAAAGTAGGTCATTCGCTTGTAATCTGAGATTGACCTGCCGCCTGAACTCTCAAATCGCAGAGAGAGAGAGAGAGAGAGTCCACGACGCATGTCTTATCAATGGGTTACTACGTCGTCCCACACATGTGTCTCTACTTAGCGCTACTCACTTGGCTACGTTGAGTCCACAGAAGAATTTGGCTATATCCTGATCGCTGCTCTGCCAGGGTAAACCACGGGCTCTCACAATGCAATTGCCGTCGATTTCGTCGTCAATTGAGCTATGGAAAAATAAACAAAACGATTCCAAGGAATCCAAAACGTTCGGATTAGTGTATGGAGTTACTTCAACGGGAATTAGGGAGGTGGTTTCTTTCTTTTTTGTCTTATGCAACACGTGACTGGGCTTTGAGTCGAGTCTTTGTGTTTCTCATTTCTGGTGTTTCTTTCTGGGCACAAAAGGCGTCCAAGTCACGTTTCGGTTTGCAGCAGCGCAAAGTTCGCTTCAATCATTCTGCTGACTGTTGCCAATCACACAAACACATATGTATGTATGTACCTAAAACTCTCTCACATAGATACTCCCCGTCCCCAGTAGAAAACATCACACATAAAACAAATAGAAACATGAATAATCACATTTGGCAAGCCAAATGAGGGGAAAAAACAAGTAAAAGGCCAACAAATTGTCAAAGTTTGGCAGCAGTTTTGCTTTTACCTTTTTTTAACACAAATTGAAATTAATTTCTCGGATTTTTTTAAGTATGATTGCCTTTCCACAGACCTAAGTCCAGATCTGGATGTTGGTTTCTCCTCTATGTATATATGTTCATATATATAGGTAAAGTAACGTTTTCAAGGCAGAAGCAAAGGCGATAACAACATACATAGAGAACCACACACACAAAAACAACAACAACAACAACAGCAATGCATTCATCCAGACGACGAACACGAAACCGTGCTAACGATCCGCCCGTTTCAATGATCGTCTTACAAACTACCACAACAACAACAGCGACAACCGACAACCGACAGCGACCGTAAAAAAAAGGGAAAAAGATGCGCTCAAACAGTGAGTTTGTTCTTATCGCCTTCCAATCCAAAAGTAAACTGACGACAATCGACGACGCGAGCTCTGGGGATTGAGATTCAGCGCGTTCCATTCCCACTTTCGGTTTTTTCTACCATATTTTTTGAGTGAGTGGGCTTGATTTTTTGTTATTCTTACTTTTGGGGCACTCAAAATAGTGCAGACCTTGTCAAGAATTGGAGCACATATGCAATTGTGTGACGAATACGACACTTTGAGTGGCTTTCAAATTGAGTTGAAGATCAGACTTTGAAATCTGAATGATTTGACGCGATCAATAAGAACGACCGTAGATTCATTGACTGAAAAGAAATGAGGTTTCCAGAAACAAAGCCTGATCTAAATTTTAAGGGACCTGCTGAGAGTCCTTTGGGAATGATATAAGATTCAATTAAATGTTGTCTGACTGAAGAAATCAGTAAGAAAAGATATGCTACGAGCTCCTTAAGAGACCTAAAAGGCCTTCCGGAATTATATAGGACTCCACTGAACGCTGTCTGAATGACGAAGTCAGTAAGAAAATTTCTGTTACGAGTTCCTTAATCTTGATGTTTAGAACTATATAGATTTATATAGATAATACATCATATTAGTCTTGTAGGTTCATTAACGGAAAAGTTTTCAAGATTAGCTCTTCCAATTTTCATATTTCTTTTGGTGATTGAACCAATCGATCTATGTACTTTGCTTGTACTATAAACTAGGAACAATTGGGAGTTCTTTGTATTATAACTTTGATATATGTTTACTTTGTACTGCATTTCTATTATTCAAAATGACTTGGCATGATCAGGGGGAAGTGTCTTGGGTTCTTAAAATGCTTATCTTAACATATATTTACCCTATGGAACCTATATAATTGTGCTTTTCCCCTATTACAGTTTCTATAGAACCCTTTCTATCCATCTTAATAATGAAATGTCAACTATTTAGAGTCCTTTGCACTGATTTCCTATCTTTTTTGATGAACTGTGATCAATATTGAGATCATAGAACTAACTTCGAATAGCCTTTCACTTTGGAACTTCCATCAAATTAGATAAGAAATCATGGAGTTCCAAACATTGACAATAATATTTATTATTTAGAAGATTTTCGTATGATATAGGGTTCCCTATTCACTTTATGTCACCATCTTGCCTTTCTGGAATTATATTCTAGATCAAATCTTAAATTAAACTCACCAAATTCCAGGTTCCAGTACTAAGTTAACCAATTCATTTGTGGCAAATACATGACCTGTGAAAATAAAATCCTCTGATATAGTAAAAGATTTAATTCTGATCAGATTTCAACAACTTACCCGCCTGGAGCAATGTTTGAATCACAGTGATCATATCGCGAGATTCGCGTATATAAAAGTCATTATCCTCCACAGAGGTTGTATTGAGCTCTGGCAGAAGAACAAAGAAGAAGACAAATTATAGATGAAATCGAATTGAATTGAATTGAACTTGTCTCACCATTCAGCATTTCATCAATTGACTGCGGCATGGGCATCGCTGGCGATTGCAGCATCTTTTTGATATCCTTGACCGGGACAAGAGCCCGCGATAGATCACCCGATTTATAGCGCATGAATTCTTTGCGCAGATCACTAAATTGATTATAATATGATGGGAGCTCCACATCCTTGGCACAGGCCTCACGATGCAGACACTGCCGCAATGGCAATTGGCCATCGGTGATTAGCTTGATATCGGTATCATGAAGTGACAGAGATCTCAGATAGGCATCAAACTGTAACGAAGAGGGAAGTATCTCTATATAGAAGTGACTGTGACAAATGACAATTAGTCGCAATGGAGAGAGAGGGGGCAAAAGGGGGCACAAAGGTTTGCTGGGTTAATGTTAATGCAACATTTTTGTAGGTTACGACTTCAACTTAGTATATAACAACGCCCCGAATGCTGTGATTTGTATTTTTAAACCCGTTTTAGTTGCTGGTAATTATTGTCAATTAAACGAGAGAAACAGCAATAGAGAGAAGGAGAGAGAGAGAGTGAGAGATATAGAATAATAAAAATGGATTTGCCACTGCTTCTTTTTTTTAGCCAAGTCATCATGATCAAATACAGGCGGCTTAATGTCGCGCATTACAAGCTTAATGTCGTCAGGAGGAGAATGGAGGAGGAAGACCTTGCCCCATTCATTCTTCACTTTTCTATTTACCCAACAAATTAGTATGCCAGACAGGGGCCAGTTAGGCAACCTTCTCCCCGCCCGTCTCTCCTCTTTGGGATTACGTCACTTGAAAGCCGATTTGAGTGATCTTATGGACAAAGTCCTAAAGATGCACTTCACCAATATCTACATATATTTATATATAATAAGGCATGTAATTGCCCACATGGCAATAATCTCTCTCTCTCAAGGTGTACATATAATGTAGATTAATCGACAGTTATCCCCAAAATAAACACAAAATGAATTTCGTCTCTTGCATAAGACTCTGGGTAAAGATCCATAAAGATCTCTGTTTATACCCTATATCCAATTGGGTAGGGTTAAAGGGTACATATGTTAAATAAATCAACATGTAACAGCCAGGGGACTTCCTTGAGTATACATATTCTTGTTAAGCTTTAAGGACCGCGTCGATGTCATGAACCTATGTACATCTCAGGACCTATAAGAGCTTTAGCTACAAACCTGGGATGTGAACTTATCTAGTATAAAGGCAGATAAAGCGTATTTAAAATTTTTGCCACGCCCACTTGCGATTCTGTACCTCGAAATACTCTTCTAGTATTGCAAATATCATATTTTAATCGTCATGCACCAAAATATATGATTAAAATCTATTATTTTATCAAATTTCTTAGAAATCGGATAAAAAATAGCCGAGTTATCAATAGTAACGTTTTCTAAAAGCCGATAGGTGCGCTGAGGTGTTATGAATTAGCAAGATAGATTGCTTTTGCAGTAACAGTTGCAATTTAAGCGAGTATGGTAAGAAGAACTTAAAGATGATTTTTACATGCAGGGTATACACAAGTCTACCTAATAACTCGCTCGATTCTTTTATCTTTACGGAAAACTGTCAAATACATCACAGCTATTACATGTGCTTTGAGTTTGGAGGAATTTGGGATGAGGCTTGTCTCCAAATATGCTCAAGTAGCGTCTTATCGGCTCACCAAGTTACAGATAAGATTGAATGAATGGTTCGTTTTGGTTTTTGGGGCCTCGGGCCGAGTGTCAGTTCAGTTCAGTCTCTAGCACAAAGGGTGCCCCCTTGGTCAAATGCAATTCTGGATGACAGAGCATAATAGAAAGTGTCGAATCGTGGTGACTGGAGGAAAAAGAAACATAATAAAAGTGTGTTCCTGGGTCCCCCCTCTGAAAGTCCAATCATGGCTTATCAGAGATATCTTTGATCACTCCTCTAGGCGGGAAATTCGAAGCGAGAGAGTGTGAGAGTCAAGGGTTGGGGTTCAAAAAGCGGGGGGAATGAGCGCCTAAAAATAGTCGAGCACATGTGGACAACTCCCTCTCTCTCTCTCTCTCTTTTTCTGCTTGTTAGTAGTCCAAGACTAATCTTATCGTTTATGGACTGTTGTTATGGTTGGTGGTTCCACCTGATTATTAAGAGATTTGCATTTGACTCACCTCCTCGATGGCTTCCGTAAGTGGCTTGCCAGCTGCTTGAGCCTCGGCTAAGGGTAATATCAGTTCGCTGCTGTTCTCCAAGGTGGAGCTAATGATGGTATTACCATTTTGAGCTACTCCAGATGCATTTCCATTCCCATTCCCACTGCCCTGGCTGTCTGTTATGGCCAGTAATTGTGGTGGTGTGGGAGTGGGTGAACAGGCCGGATTAGTGGTAGCATTCGAGTTATCTGATGAGCTAGATATAGTTCGATCCTTGATGAAATAACCATCGGGTCGAACGAGTATTTGTTTGGTGCCAATTATCTGGAAATAGAAAACGAGAGAGAGAGAGTGAGAAATAGAAGCTTGCGTCAACGGATATGCAAAGAAGCTATATATATATATATAGATATAGAGAGAGAGAATTGGAATATAGTAACACAAACTGCAGGTAGTTTTTGTGTTGAGGGCTATGCAAATGAATCCCGCCCTCCCTCCGAGGGGTCTTTGAAAGGGTTGAACCCAAGAAAAAGGGGAAAAAAAAAGAAAACTAAAGCGATTCTCTGATTTGCTGATTTTTGTGGCATTTGATTTGCATAGCTTTTGAATATATACATATAGCTAGACAATACAATACTCAATACAAACCCCCAACAACCACACCCCCTCCCCTCCCACCCTTCGATGTATGTGCGTAATGAAATATTTATGAGTTTTTGAGAGCCTTCAGCAGTTTCATGTAAAATTCAACAAAGAAAAAGGAGAAGAACCTCCCCTCCCTGCCCCTTCCCCGCCAATTCCCAAGATGGGAAGGCAATTATGCAAGACAAAAGAAGAAAAGTTTTCCATCATTGCAAAAACAAAACAAAATACAAAACCAGTACAAAATGTAGCTCAATGGCAACCAACAACACAAACTTAGTCTCTAGCCATGAATGAAATTAAGAATCGAATAGAAATCTCGCGCGAGCAAGAGAGAGAGATATCGAGATCGCGATCGAGTTCTATATAGAAAAGAGATTTGGAGCAGGTATACACACATGCCGACAGAGCAACATTCGAATGTTAATTAACTTTAATTGTTGCTATTCGAGTCATAACTATCCTATAATTAACATGCCAATTATTAGTCGTTGTCTTTCAAGAAATCTATCTAACGAGTGAAACTCAATTTGCAGCTGGAAATGGAAATCTCTGTGTGTGTGTGTGTGTGTGGATTGTTGCATTGTTGTCGCTCGGTTGTTGCATGTGCCCAAGCTGGGAAGGAAGCAAAACTCTCAATAATTTAATAGAAAGTTGTTAATCTATAAGGATATCCCACAAAAAGTTTGATTGAAGCTGGTTCCCTTCAGATGCGTTATTTCTAACACTTTTATGGCACCATTTAATTTTAATCTCTTGTCAAGAAAGCTCAATACAATTTGGAATCACAAATGTCGGGTAACTTAAAAGTGTCATGATTAATCTCGTGATGTGAAGAATGACTTCAAAAGGTTGTTAAAACGATCTTTGATATGTGTAAGCCTTTGTGTAATCATTCCAAAGCACATGTTAAAACGTCTAAAAACATTAAAACGCAACAATATGCCCCATACAACTCAAGTTTTTCTCACGAATCAAAAATAAGAGCATATTATATATCTAAAACTGGCTACGAGCTAAGTAGGATTAAATAGACGTTTTTATTATAACAAGAAATAACTCTGAACTGATCACAGAATAGAGGGGTTTGTAATCAGGGCAGAGGACTTGGAAAGGTCCTTGCAAAGCTTAGTTATTTATACAGCTTTTTAAAGATAATGGAACAAAAGTCCTTATCCTTGTTACGACTTGTCAGATTCCATAATATGGGATAAGATAATATCGCCATGAAAAAGTTTGTGCTTAAGAACTGAATCAAGCATTACTTTATAGTTATTAAAAGAAGTATAGTCGACTACAAGGACAAATTCGAGACACTGCGATCCCAGTTTTGACCACGAAGAGTAAAAGGCAAAAATTGTTGCCGCATAAATTCACTTTTAGTTTGGTGTAATTAATATTGCACGACCAATACTCTTAAATTGTTCAGACCAGTGAAGTTATTAAGATTTTCGATGCATATAAATCATCGAATTCCTTCGAGAATCGCTTTTCAAATCCAAAAACCACCCATTTAAAGAGTCCTTTGGCTCAATCTACTTTTTTAGGAACCCTCCACACGAAAAATTCCTTATCTATTATAAATATTAGTTAAGGGTTCGACTAATGTGGATTTTCTGCAAGTCAGAGACGCTTAGTTCCTGTCTAACAACTCCCCGAATTGAGGCCCCATTTGTCATTTGTCAATCTATATAGAACATCTTCTTCCGTCTGAGCTCTGTCTGTATCTAATCGTTTTTTACTCTATGTACGGCAACGGCATCTTTATCATGGCTGTCATTCGAAGAGTCCTAATTAACATTTCACTCATTTTGGGTTGAAATTAGAAATAAGTTATACATATATATGTATGTACATAACATATATGTGATATGAATTGCGCTCCATTAGGCAGGTTAATTGCAACTCGGTGCTCGGAATCAAAAGTCATGTCAATGCCGCGTCGTTCAACAAAAAAAAAAAAATCCAATTATAATTTGCATATGACTCTTTTTTTTGGGGGGTGGCGGAGGCGACCGATTCACATTCTGTGGGGCATGCCTGAATTATGAAAGTACCCCCACATATCCAAAAACTACACATAGATACATATATGACGAAATCCACGTTATGGATGAGTGCCAGAATAATCATCATAGGTAAATGGGTCTCTCTTTTATACTGTTGCTGCTGCTGCTGCTGCTCTATCTAAAAGGCTAATTCTAATTTCAAACATTCAAGCCAATTTATGTTTCGTTTCTCCGTGGACCACTTTCCATAGTTTGCCGTTAGGTCCGGCATTTTTTGAGTGTATTGTGTTCGGCATTTTTTTTTGCACAAACATTTACATAAATTTTGCAGACAACCAAATATTGAGGAATCTATTTATATATAAGAGTATATGCATATGCATTATAATGTTTAATTATATACAGAAAGTTTCCACTGTCTGGTCGGCTGTGGTCTGGTCGGGTCTGGTCGGGCTTGCGGTCTGGACTGGTCTTAATTAATACATACATTTCTAAATATTAGTTACTTACTACAACAAAATTCAAATTTATCATCATTTGGGAAAGCAAAAGCAAAGCTTCGTGACCTGACATGAACTTAACTCTTTCAGCAGTCAAAGATTGGCAATTTAATGACAATCTTCAGCGGGGACTCACCGGCCAAAAGATTAGCATAAAAATTGGCCAACATGAAGTAAGTAAGTTGATTCGCCGACTTGGATATACCCTGTAACAAGCTACTTGGAATTGCCTTAACATGCCACACGCTCTAAGCACTTTAGCGCACCTATCAAAAGACAAAAACTTTATAATTCTAATTGAAAGTAAAGAGGGGGCGTGGTAAACATTTACCTGCCCACATTATAAACTTATTCACCACCCAAAATTTAATAGCTTAAGATCTTGCAATTGCCAAATTCCAACTACCTAAGTTTCAATCGACTCGTCTCTTGATCCAGATTAGGAATATATGTCTTATCTTATCATTCTTCTTGTCTCATCGGTAATATGCCCTTCGTTTACCCTTTGCATGCTGGGTATCAAAAATATTCAAATCGTTTCGCGTTTCGTTTTGCTTGAAAATGAAATTAATTATAGAAATATAATTTGCCCAAAGTGCCCTACTCTCGGACACCCCGTCGAACATAGCATTGAAGGTTTCTAATGCTCGACGTAATCGGTTAGCCATTAAATGCCACTTAAATGAGCCGCAGACCGCGACCTGTGTCCCGCCTTTGCCTCCTCCTCCTCCTCCACCTTCTCCTTCAAGTGTCTCTAGTCTCTGGGATCATGTCTTGAGGAGATGCATTCACGAAAATGTTGCGTGTTTCGTCTGTTGAAAGTCATAAAATACGAGACAATGTCAACCCTCAATTGTATGCAGTCAAATATCAGGTAAATACGTTCACAATATACAATATACATATCTATCTCTGGGTAGAGATCTATTGGTAGATAGAGAGAGACAGGAAGCGTTAGAGTGGAGGATGGGTGTATTCCTCTAATAATGGCAAACAATTTTCTTCCTCAGGTCTACTAAGTACGAAAACAACTTGGCAATCAGAGACAGAGTCAGTCAGTCAGTAAGTCGGGGTAAGCAAATTCGTCACTCCGTCAATCAGACAGTCAGTCAGTCAGTCAATCTCTCGTGTCCAACATACATACAGCAGGTCTAAGCCCCATCAGCTTGGGGGCGACGTAACCATGGACTTTGTGTACAATTGTCAAGCATTTCGCAAATAATATTGCGTATATTGATAATGATTGAACAAAATTTTCGCTATTTTGCATGCAAACAGCAACAACTGAGGAAACTTGGATGAAAAATACCCTCAATATAGCTATGGCTAATGGCTATATTAAGCGTGCTTAGATCATAATTGGAAACTATATACAAACCTAGGCAAACTAAAACAGCAAATATTGAAAATCGTAGAAACACAATAGAAAACTAAATAGTGCCTAATTCAGACATTATTTATCCAAATTGTTTACCGATTTTGTTTGGGAATTCCATTTCACGAAGCTAAAACCCTAATCACTTACAATATTTGTGATTTGCCCTTTAGAAAAATATGAAATTTCCAGTTTTGGAAAGTATTTATTACGGATTTTCCTAAACAAAAAGCATATTTTATACCCCACAAGATTCGACGTGAATTTTCCAAGATTTAGAGCAAGTTTATTTTATATGGTTAGCATATGTAATATAGTAATATTCAAACTGACTGATTTTAATAGTAAGACAGAATTTATTGTAGCTATATTCATATACAAAATATCTCATAAATTTTGTTTAGATTTCCCATTGTCAAATTAGTAATCAGAATCTAATCAGAAAGTATTAATACTTCAAAAGAACTTTTGACAGTGATTGTCATTCTGGCTTTTGATTGTATTTGATTGTACATTGATGGATTTTGTATACCTTTGAAAATAGAGTATATATATTTTAGTCATGGGCCGTATAAAGTGTATATATATTCTGATATCCGTCTGTTGGTCTGTCTGGATCAACAGCTTTTCCACCTAGACCTTTAAAGCTACAGTGAAATGCATAAAGGCTTGTATATAGTGCAGGCATTGTATATCTTAAATTCATACGGATCGAACGACTATTTCATATAGCTCCCATAGGAACCATTGGTCGATAATAGAGTTTTAGATCAATAATTTGGTTGTTCTTTAAGGGTTTATCATGAAACTTAATATTTATAAAAATCGGATGACTCTATAATATAGCTGTCATACAAACATATGAAAAACATGCATATGTATGTGTGCCGTGTTATGGCGTCTTTTGCCGCAAAAGGTCTTCATTTTGCTACCTCTATTTAGGGATTAAATACCACAGGAATTAGCAAGAACTTCAGGAAAGTAAGCCGAACCTTCTGGTTTTTATATATTTTACTAACATACATGTATTAGAAACTACTTATTATTGGGAAATTCCTTCAACTTATTTGCTTAGTACTTCAAAGCTAAAAAGGAGACTTTCTATTTCATTAAATTATTGATCAATATTAGAGAAATGATAGTCAAAATATTAGAAAAGATACATTATGCAAAATGTACCCATCAGAGGCACTTTCAGTTTTCTATCTATTACTATCAAGAGGTTCTACATAAGTGAAGCTTTAGTTAGTTGATTTTTTGTTTAGTTGCATTTTGTTTTTTCTTGGAAATCTAATGTTTTTTAGCTAAGTAAATACATTTTTATGGGCAAACTTCTCAAGTTATATGGCTAATAGATCTAACTTTACGCCATTTTTGTTAGAGTTTGTTGTTGTTGAGAAGGGATTAGGTAATTTGCAAAAGGGGTTTGCCCTAAGCCCATAGCGCCCATCTTCCTCTCAGTTGTGTGTGTGTTTTTTTTTTTATTTTCAAACAATTAGTGTCAATCGTTGGGTAAACTCAAAATATGCAAATATGCACATACATTATTGAAATAGAAAGAGGAGTAGGAGGAGAAGGAGGAGTAGGTACCCCATAAACACAAAGACCCAAAACCCTCTATGCATAACCAGACACACACACACACACACACACACACACACACAAAACACAATGAGCAGAAAAAAAACACCCAACGAATCCCAGAAGCCCTCCTCAGCTTTCGTTATTTGCGTTTTTCTTTTTTTTAAGCTCTTGGCGAATCAAAAGCTGAGTCTTTTGTAACATAATCAACGAAACGCTGGCACGACGAGTTGAAAGTGCATATATATACATATGTATATATAGTATTTTGTATGTTATCGCGTCGCACAGCATTCATTAATTAAGTCGACAAAATGGTGGACATAGCTGCCAGAGGCGGAGTCCCAATGTGAATCCCACCCCGAGTCAATGGAGAGTATGTGGAGGTGGTAACTTCCTCCTGGCTAATTGATAATTGTAATTAAATAAATTTCTCTTACCTGTCCCGTTGCCACATCCAACAGCACATAGACAAGCAATATAATTTCCTTTTCATCTGAGCCCAAACCGGGTCCATTCTGGCCACACGTGGCTATATACAAAGATACAACACGCTCTGGCACCTGCATTCTGATGATATCGCTGATGATGATGATGATAGCGTGTAATAATTCAGTTTAATAATTTATCGATCTTCGTTTTTGATTTTCACTCAATCACACTTCGCTCTATTATTAAGCTAGGCAAAAAGCGTTCCGTTTCGTTCCGTGGTTCGTGTATAGACGAGAGGGCACCCTTTTTTTAGGCGGAGTTCAACTGCATCTTACGATTGGCTCAGCCATTTGGTTATGCCTGCAAAAAAAAAAAGTTAAAAACGTGTGTTTTAGCAAGAGATGATTGCACAATAAGCGCACTTGAACCTTAGCAAAAAACTAATTACTAGTGCATTAAAGAAATGTCAAACAAAGCGAATTGCCAAAGTCAAAGAGCTAAAGTCCAAAATGGATTTTTCGTTTTTTTTTTCTTTGCAAACTGGGGAAAAGTGTCAACGGAATTGCATTTCAATCGAACGATCCGATCGTGCGATTTGATTAAATTTGATTCCAAATATTGACCCCCCCACCACCATAAGAAAGCAGTTTGGTAATTTGAAAGTGAAACAAGGCGCAGGCAAAAACATCGCAATGGATGGACGATGAAAAATTAAAGTGGAATTTTATGAGCATTTTTAATGTGAAAAGTTTTACTTTTAATGAAAACGAACTGACTGGATGGCTGGCTGACTGTCCGACTGACTGACTTGAGTTCAAGCGAAATGGCTCTCAAGGGTTAATCGGAGGTCTGCAGGCGCTACGTTGTCGTCGCTGTAGTTGAGCGCGTTTAATGATCGACTTTTTGTTGCTTTTGTAATTAAAATTTAAAATAATGCATATGTACGTGCGCAAAAAGGCCACAGCCAAAAGCTAAGCAATACCTTCATTTCATTGTTGTTGTAATTAAGACAACCAAAAACCAAAAAAACAAAAAAACGAAGCACTTTAAAGCGAACAAAACAAAACTCTGTGACAATTTCTCAAGTCGAGAGCCTGAGGGGAATGGTCTTGGGGCGTTTGGAAGGGGACTCTTCTTCGTTAATAACTCATATTGTTTAAGTAAATTTATCATTTCTCTTAGCTTGGACTCTCCTTGAGTTTCCGCTTGGTCAGAAAAGAGAAAAGTGTTGCGGCTTAAGCTTTAAGCATTGTTTTCCACGGGTTTTCTTTTGTCTTGAATGTACTGATACATACATACATATATACAGATATATGCTTTATGCATACATTGTTCATATGTATTGTAGTTTTTCTTCTTTTTATATGTTTTTTGTTGCTATGACCATGCGGTAATGAGTGATTGCGGTGACGACGACGACGACAACGACAGCGGCGAGTACGTACATACATACGTTTGTAGTCTTGTGCAATTTATGACGTTCGCTTTTTTACACTGAAAATTTGAACTCTTTTCTTTTTTTTTGTCTTTCTTCTGCTGCTTCTTATACCCTCTATGTACTAACTTAGTTAGAGGGTATGTTAGGACTGGCTAAATGTGAAAGAAATTTGCATTTCCGTTCTTTTATCCCGACTTTGAGCACTCAGAGTCAACATCGCGACCCTTAATTAGTCACTGTGATGTAATTCCATTTAGGTTTTTAGGTCTACTGCTTCTTTGTATTCTAACTAATTTGAAATTAAAAAGGATTCTCAGGGTCCTATAATAATCAACTTTCGACAATATTATTGTAAGATTGCAAATATTTATTAATTCAAATAAACTTCACCCAAATCGGACGAGAAAAGCTAATTGTAGAGGTTTCTAAGAAATCAAGAATCGCGACAGAACGAAGAAAGGCATCTATTAGAACCTTGATGGTAACAACTGTCGAGATATCCCATCTTTATTCACTATACATATATCTACATCGAGTAAGTGTTTTCCTGGCTATTACCCGGTACAAATCTTTCCGTTTGATGTAAAATTACTGATTCGGAAGATAACGTTTGCATGTAAGATTGGTACGCAGTATTGTCAAGTCGTTGCCCCAAATCTGTGGCCTACAGCTTTTTTGTTTGCTCTCTTATTGGCATCATCAATAACTCACATGTGCATTTATGTATGACTCCAAGTACATGTGGATTCCCACGACATCATGAAGGCAAAAGAGACGAGAATCTTTAATACATATGTATGTACACGGCAGTAGATCGTAAACACTTTTCCATTGACCTTTTTCAAAAGGGTTAAATGCCCGGAAATGAAGGTTCGTTCGTTGTTTTGTATCTTTTCGAGGAAATGGAAAAGGTTAAGATGCTCAAAAGTCACATACGCACTATTCACTCACTGATATATTAGTATTTTCATTTCCAGTTCCGCAAACACTTAAACTTGTTGATCTATCACAATATTGTAGCAATAAAAAAAAAAGATTTTGGCCATTTATTAATGGGCAATACTTAGCGTCTGGCCTTATCAGTGGAAACTGTTTGGATAACCAAATTTTCACCCAAATCCGAATGACATAAATCGTACAGTTCAGTTAGTTTTTTGTGTTTTGATATTTTTCATTAATGAATAACGGGTGTCTGTTTCTGACTCTGACTCGCGAGTTAATTAACTTGGTTAGTTGAGGCGGCCCCAGAATGGGTCGTAGAAATCGTCATCATTAAAGAGAAGAAAGAAGGAAAACAAAAACCAGCGACGACCAAGTGGCCAAGAAGACAAAATCTTTGACCAAAGTTGGGCCGTTACGGTTTTCGAAAGACAATATAGCCAGTGATTAAATATAAATTAGTGACAGCAACCAACAACAACAGAAACAACAGGCAATGCAATTAATAAATTGTTGCCTGTCGATTGGTAAACCAGAAAGTGAGTAAATTTTACTGTATTTTTTTTCGGACTTGCTTATTAAATTATGAATTGCGCAAGGTTTTTTTTTTTTTTGTTTTGTTGCTGTTTTATACCCTCGCTAAATGGAGTATATGGCCAAGCGTCTTCCTCTATATTAATCTAATGAGATGACGAATTTTTAATGTCATGGGATTCTATAAATTTTCAAACTTTCTTAAAAGTGACATAAATTTAAATAGAAATTGGGTGGAACGGGTATTTAAAGTGATTTAAAGTCGTACAGTAGTAATCCAAAATAAGGGTCGGACTAATAGAACCTGAGAATATTACGACAGCTATAGCTTTCATAACAAGTCAAGTCGCCAATTCTATTCTCCTCAAGGTGTTAATAGCTAAACTCGCATTAATCTTATGCATATTAAATATATAGCGAATGTTTAAGAAGGGTATTAAAAGTATGACACACCTGACTTTAGCCAGGCCTTCTTTTCTTTTGTTGTTTTTCGATTTTTTATATACTTTTTTGCATTGTTATTGGCGTGTGCCGTTAGCTCTCTTTGTGGCGGCAACAGGAAACTTTTGATTGCGCAAATTGCTGACGAGAAATGCCAATTCCAATTGCCAAAGTTACCCATACCTGTTGCTGCTACTGCTGCTGCTCTCCCTGTCTCTCTCTCTCTCTCTATCTCTCTGGCTATCTGTCTCCTTCTGTCGCAAGCAACAAGTGCAACTTGCAGTTGTGATTCTTCTGTTTTGAGACGACCGCACACCGATCCGATCTCTGTCAACATTGAGATCGACCAAAAGCAACAACATATCGCGTACATATAACATAAGTATAAAAACCAGAAAAGAAACCAAAGATAACGAATTCATTCATAGAAGAAGTCTAGATACTCTTTTCTGGAGTCCTATCTAATCAAACCTTTTTTTTTATTGTTATTCCAGATCATAATGATTCAACAGAAATTGGGTGTAACATATTATTTTCCACTGGGTAAGTTTAAAGTTTTGATTCATACAATTAGGAAATGATGTAACAACAGCACATCAAGCCCCATTATTTTGATCAATATATGTAATTAACAGAATATTCGAATCTTACAAATTGAACGCCTATATAATTAACATTTCAATGACAAATGAGAACAGTTGGGTGTCATTTTTGAACTACGAATATGTAGGTATTTTGGATTTCCGCATTGCTCGATCAATAGAAAGTCTTTTTAAAAGTTCTGGAGTTACCTTTGAAACAGATTTAATAGTAATTGCGAGAGAAAATAAAGGAAAGAAACAGAAAATCCTAATAATTCTGATAAAGTTCAGTGAAAGTAATCGATGAAAGACTTCGCGTCTTTTAACAAGAGCTAACAATGTGGCTATAGCTTGTGAATCAGAATTACTAATATGTTTCGTCGAAATTCAATGAAAGTGCCTCAAATAACAGAAATTCACTTATTCAGAGTTAAAGAAAAAAGATCCTTTAATAGTGCTTCGATAAGATTGTGCTTTGATAAGATAGTCTTTAGATAAAGTTTTCCACATCCCTTTAATTTAAAACATTTAAAACACTGTGGCTAAGACGTCGGTAGAAATTCGAGGAAAATGTAACTGAAATCTAGTTAGGTCTTCGATAATCCCTGTTGCTAATTGGCGTTACACAGGTGCTTCAATTTATATGGGTTTCCTTAACCTGTCTACAATTTTGCTTATCTGTCTTTATCCTTGATTCTAATTGGCATTATGCAGATGTTCTATCACTTAGTTGGCATACTCCGTTTTCGGGGATTTGCTAGGGTATTTTACATTATAAACAAGTCTCTCAACAGCGCAATCGCAGCTCGAAGTCGTCCGTCGTGGGCAGCGCTGCCTCTTGTTTCTATTGTCTTCTTATGCTGTTGCTGCTGCTTCTTCTTCTTCTTGTACTACTACATCGCTTTGGTCGCTCGTCTACTACTAACTGTAAATATGTTTTCACTTTGTTTGCGCATCTGCTTTTAACGTTATTTTTCTTGCCCGATGATGTTCATTCACTTTGAGAAAATATTTGATAAACTTACAACAACATCAATTAGGGAGAATTCTTTAAGGGATTCAAACGATTGATATTCCTTTGTGGCAACAGGTTGATGATATTCCTCTCTTTCTCTCTATGTCTCTCTCTCTCCTGCGTGTATGTGTATGTTCTTCTTTTTTTGTTTAACACGTTTTACACATTGCACTTGTTGGCATTTTGTTTTCACAACTTTTTTATTTTGTCAATTTTTTGTTTTTTTTTTTGGTTTTGTTGGTTTTATTGCACTTTCTTTTCTTCGCTTTTCTGCGTTTAGTCTCAGTGTTGTTGTTGTCGTTTTTTTCTGGGGTCTTCGTGTTGGCTTTTTACGGTTTTGGGCCAGTCACACTGACTAGTACATATATAATAACTACATACACTTAGTTAGTTAGTCCCCCGATCTTAAAATGCTAACGTCGACGCCGACGTCGGCGTCTACACGCAAACAAAAAACAAGTCACTTTGTTTTTTTTTTCTCTGTGCTTCTTCTTCTACTACCACTAACCACTTTGTGTTGTTGTTGTCTTTTCTAGTTTTTGGACGAGGCGCAAAGGTGAGTGTGTATAGACGCGAATGTGTGTATATTTGTATGAGAGAGTTGGTTATATTCGTGTGTGTGAGTATATATCGGATTCAGTTTTTTCTATTTTCTTTTTGGGGACCGTCGCGTGCGCTTGTCTCCAGGTTAAAAAATCAACTGATCGACGTTGTCGGCCCACAGGTAGCCACGAAGGTGAGTGAGCTAAGCTTGCTCGATCTGAGCGCAGTCGCAGCTCAGGTGTACCGGAGAACACCAGAGAGAGAGAGAGCGTGAGCGACTGCGACAGAGAGAGAGAGAGAGAGTTGTGGTGGCATGCCAAACAAGATTCCAGCACGCACAAAAAGGTATGGAAGTATGTAATTCTGTTTGCCAATAGGCAGATTTTATACAAAATGGTTGGCAACTCGGCTGACAGAGAGAGAGGGAGAGCCAGAGCGACCCATGTAATAAACAAACTTCCAAAATTTCAGTAGCGTAGTCAAAAGCTTCGCTTAAGAGGATCCACATTGGATGTAATGATGTTACAGCCCCCTTTCGGAGTTTTCCCACGCTGACAACAGTTACGCTCAGTGAGCATGACTTGCTTACTCTCTCTCTCTCACGCTCTCTCTCGCTTTAGAAGTTACCTGCACACACACACACACGCACTGAGGTGTGCACACACACCTGCGCATTGCTTCTTCTTTACGTTCTGCCGACGACGACGACGTTGCTCAACTACCAACAGAGAGAATTGCCTACGTACCTACCTACATACCTGTGTGTTTGGGTTCTATTTATTTTGGCTTAGCCATTTAACTCCACACAAAGCCATCATTTATTACGGCCATTTATAATGATAATTTTTCCAAACTCAATTATTAAACACAAATATGTATATTTTCGACGAAACAGAAATCACGTATAATCAACGTTACCCTATTGCAATAGCAACAGGCAGCAGGGAACACAAATGACAACTAACTGGCTCTGACATATGAAGAACGTTGGTCGAAACGCTACCGACGAACGAGCAGTCGATAAGTGTATCTCGAGAGAGTGACTGCAAGTGTGTGTGGGAGAGTGAGAGCAGGCAGCCAGGCGTGTGTGTGACTGTATGCGTGGGCAACTTACCTGACCACCAAGCAAGACTGTCATGCACGTATTAACCCTTAAAATGGTCACGGTAACAGATCGTGAATATCGCGACTTCATGTTTTCAAAAAGGATTTCGAGTACTATTCGATAAAGTTTCGCGTATGAAGTTTAAACAAAATTTATAGCAGTCAAGTGACAGAACTGCAGATCAGATTCATGAAACAAACTCATTTAACCCATTGTGAAACCATTTATAGGTCGTTGAAATAGTTATTTTTAAAAGTTTTAATGAACAGAGTACAACGAAATGGAACTTTTTCTATATTACATGGAGTTTTTCTACTGTTGTTTACTAATTTGAGTTTGCTGATTTCGAATCTATTTCACCGTCTGCAAATTATAATCATACGACCAACAATGGGATTGCTTATAAATATTAAATCTATCCAAATCAATAATACTTACTCGAAAGTGAAAATCCTTCTAAGTGATGCCAGCAGTTATACTAAGAATTTCGAGACTAAAGTTTTCTTTTTTCATAAAAATGACTAAGTAATGCGGTACAGACCCCAAATGTTTGCACCATTTGCTTTTACTTCGTTCAAAATAATAAAAACTTATTAATCGATTACTTTTTCACTAAAAGTGAGAATACTAGAAACTATTTCTGTCACTTGACTTCAAAGTTCATTGGAGCTATATTATAAGTACTAGGAACTTTTATGTCATGTTCAAAGGTTAAATAATTTTAATATTGCACAAATAAAAACAAATGTACAAGATATATAGTATATATAAAAAATGGCATACTGATAAAAGATGAAACATAGGAAACTATATAAGGGATGTCCTCGACTGTCACTTGCACGTACTTCTCATTTTTTTTTTGTGGTCTTTGGTCTTGGTCATTATAAGATGATCTCGTTTTTGAAGCTGCGACTGAGCTCTTTGTGCGGCAGGACAATACTATTTAATAGGATCTTCTCAGCGGGCACTTGAACAAAGCAGCCTGCAGAGTTAAAGAGAAAAGAAATTAAAATGTATTCCACTAAGTAACTTGATCATTACTCACCCAATATGGTTATAGATGGATTCAGTTTACCCTCATTGTTGAAGAGTGGGGGATTCTCCATTTTGGCAAATGGTTTATTTGCATCCGGATCACTGGGCGTGCCCTCAACTCGAGCCCAAGCGCCGATAGTGGATCCACGTCCAACTATCGAATGAAGTACCAATGTATGATCCTTTATCTGCGCCTGCTCCAAGACAATTGACTCGCGTATGCGTACACCTGGTCCAATGGTAACGCCAGGGCCAATGGCCACATTGGGTCCAAGCTACAACAAAAGAAAGTCAAGTGAAAAGTGACATTTAGAAGTTTCAAATACCCACGACAGCTGAATGATGCACTGAGGCACTTGGATGCACGTAAACATCAGGATAGACTGTGCAGATTAGACTACCATCGCCCTCGCCTCGCTTAGTGCCAATGTTGGCCAATCGTTCGGGATGCGTCTTTTTGTATAGACCCAAATAATGGCGATTTGCATAGATGGCTGAGCCGGCCGTCTTTAACTGTGACCACCAATTGGGCACGGGCATGGCGAAGAGCTTGTCTGTACCCGCCAGTGGCGTCAGCACCTCTTGTTCCCATTTGATGTGACCCTGATCCCTGCCATTGCCATTGCAAAAGCCGACACAATTATATTCCTGTCCGCGGGCATGGAATATCTGCGCCAGTATCGTAAATATATCCATAGAGCACACATAGACACCGCAATTGATGAAGGTGGAGACATATGAGCTCGGCTTCTCCACGTAGTGAGAGACGGCGCCGCTTCCGCGATCGAAGACGAGGCAGCCATAGTGCAAGGACTGTTGACGTGTCGCCTCCGTACTCATAATGGTCACCAAGGCACTTGGCGGGCGTTGTGTATGAAAATCATTAAGCTCCTGGAGCGGAAAATCGGCACACACATCGCCATTGAGCACGAAGAAGGCGCGCGGATTGCCGGCCCGTATCTGATCACGGAAGTGGTACATGCCTCCAGCAGTGCCTAGAGAGGTGAACTCTTGCAAATATCTACGGAGAGAATAAGACACGTCATTACTTTATTCGCCGCATGGGACTTATTGCAAGCCCATTTATAACCTGATATTGATGTTGCTACTGCTATACAAGCTCTGCATATCGCTAACAAATCCTTCCATTTGCGTTTGCGGATAATATCCTATGATTAGGATCTCCCGCAATTCCTTCAATTGAACACATGCCTCAATGTGGTGGGCAATCAAAGGACGACCGGCCAGAGGGAATAACGGCTTGGGCGTGTCCAGGGAGAGGGGACGAAACCGGGTCCCTTTCTGTGGTCCCCCAATAAGGATTACAGCCTTCAGCATGTTCGCAAATATGTTTGTTATCTATTTTCTGTCAAAGAAAATTTGGTGTTTACGTTGCTAATCAGCTGACTGTTGCTATCATTGCATCTCAGAGATGGCACTCACTTGTGTCACTATCGTAGAGTTCACAATCATTGTAAAGTCACGAAATCACTGTCACACCAATAATCACTTTTGTTGTGTATATAAAAAGTGAGCAATAACTAAAAAAAATATAAACAAATCCGTTTTGTTGGTATTTAATAACAACGTCTGTTTGATAAAAATTAAGTTTATTGCAAATATAATACATAATGTTAGGATCGGTATTAATTTTTTCAATAGATTGTTGTTAAAAGTAATCATGGATTTATAAAACAAGTTTTCTACGCCGATTCGCAACATATGTCACACGTAAATTTTTATGTTAATTATAAAATACGAAACCTTGCATTTTCAATTGCAAATGGTCGATGTATGCAGTCGATGTATCTCGTTGTTACCAATCGATATCAAAGCGTTGCCAGACTGTTGCATTGTTCGCGGTGTGGAAAGGAAGGCAGGCAGCAGAGGTATAAAAATCCAAATTAAATTATGGCTACTGCCGAGCAACTGCATCTGGTTGCACAAACCTTGCAGGCGGCCACAAATCCCAGTCATGAAATAGTCCAAAAGGCCGAAGCCCAGCTGAGAGAATGGGAGCAGCAGCCGGGCTTTTTTCCAACAATAGCGCGTCTCAGCATGAAACTGCCTGCCGGCCACCCCGAAGGGCAGGGAGGTGCATCTGCCCAGGATGAGAGTGATGTGAAGGTGCGATGGATGGCAGCGGTATATCTTAAAAATGGCATAGAACGCTATTGGCGACCAAATTCCAGGCAAGAGTTGCCTGCCGAACAAAAGCAGCAGATTAGAGCTGTCCTTCTGCAGCATTACAACTTGGAAGAAGTGCCCCAAGTGGCGCTGCAAGTAGCCGTCCTGCTGGGCAGACTGGCGCGAACTGATTATCCGCGTTTCTGGCCCGATCTGCTGCCCACGCTGATGGAACAACTCCAGACATGCAACTCCGCAGAGAACACAGATGCCGCACTGCAGCAGAGAATCCTTCTTGCATTGCACTACGTAATAAAAGCATTGGCCTCACGACGCCTGATGGCGGAGCAACGTGCCTTTGAAGAACTCGGCCCTCAGATTTTTGGCTACTTGACTTGGGACATTTGGGCGGTGCTTACCAATCGCTGCCTGCAGTTAATCAAAAGGATATGTTCCGGCGATGGCCAGGACTCGCAACTTGAGACAGAGGCTCTGAGCATTCTACAACGAGCCTACATTGTGATGAGATCTCTGCGGAAACTTCTCGTCTATGGCTGTGCTAAGCAATACAAGTCTCCGGATCACATGCAGTTCGTGGAGCAGCTTTTCGAACGTCTGCGTGAGTGCCTAGAGTTGCGGTACCAGTTACGTTTGGGTCCGAACCGAGGATCACCGCTCGTTGCCGAATTGGAGCGCTTCATTTTGAAGATGATGAAATCCCTAAACGAATTCATGGAGCGGCGTGCTCTCTCCTTTGCCCGCTTTGTGTCGGTGGCTCTGGAGTTTAGCTTCCATTATGTGTTCCACGAAGGTACTGGCCTGATCTTTGACACCGGCGAGAGGATGAACTTTAGCAGTTTTGCGATTCAGGCCATCAATATGCTAAAGGGCATTATGTTGAGTGGCAATGATAGCATCAGTGCGGCTACTGTTCGTGAAGCCGAGGGCACCCAATCCTTGGAGGATGAGCTGTTGACCTCTGCTAATCAGTCGCAGGTTAAATTTTTCACCGAGGAGCGCATCACGTACATGAGCGAAAAGATGGTGACTCACTATTTCCTGCTGACACAGCAAGAGCTGGAAGAGTGGCAACAGGATCCCGAGGGCTATGACCAAGATGACGGCGGTGGCGATGCCTGGAAATATTCGTTACGTGCCAGCGTAGAGACTTTATATGTCACCTGCTTTACCCAGTACTCAACGGTAATGATAGCCGAGGTGCTGAAGTATGTGAGACGAGCCCAAGAGCTCGAGCTGACAGCGGAATCGGATCTAAAATCCATTCTCCTAAAAGATGCCATCTACAATGCATTGGGGCAGACTTCGTTTTATTTCTTCAATCGGCTGGACTTTGGCAACTGGCTCTCCTCGCAATTGTTGTCGGAACTCAAAATTGAAGCTCCCAATTTCCGGATACTAAGGCGACGCATCATCTCGCTGGTTGGCCAATGGGTGGGTGTCCAATTGTCACGCGAACTGCGTCCTCTGGCCTACGAGGCATGTCTGCATTTGTTGCGTCCCCAGGAGGATATGCCCACTCGCTTGGCATCAGCACGAACTCTGAATCTTCTTATCGATGACTTCGATTTCATGCCTGAATCCTTTCATCCATATTTCACATCTCTCTTCGAGGCCCTCTTCCTGCTGCTACACGAGGCAGGAGAATGCGATAGTAAAATTGTTGTCCTGGGTACCATGACCCTGCTGGTGGACAAAATGAGCGAATATATTGAACCACAGGCTCTGCAGTTTATTTCCTATTTGCCTCTGCTGTGGCGAGAGAGCGAGAAATATGATCTACTGCGTTGCGCAATCATTGGCACATTGGAGCAGCTATTGCGCACCATTCGAGATGTGCCCGAACCCATGAAGCCCTTCCTCTATAGCGTCATAGAGCTAAGCACAGATCTTCAGGTGAGTTATGAGATTTCTCTTCAGTTGGTCACTAATTCCCATTGATTCTCTTGCAGCAACGCTCCCATGTGTATCTCATAGAGGATGGCATCATGCTCTGGCTGGCCGTGATTGGAAACTCCACCCAATTGACGCCCGAACTATTGGTATTGTGTGACCATCTGTTGCCCATTATCGAAATGTCTTCGGAGAATCTACGCACTGTTCTCCAACTTATTCACGCCTACATTCTACTCGATGCTCAGGTCTATCTGAGTCGTTATGGCGAGGGATTCGTGTCCTATTGTGTCCGGTCTTTTGAAGATTTACGCACAGAGGGCATTATTGCCATGTTGAGGATTTTCGAGACATGCTTGAAAACGGATGCCACGATGGGGTTGCGTCTAGTGCGACCCGCTTTGCCATTTGTGTTCCAACAGGTTTACCTCAGGCAGGATTTTCCCATGACCATGGGCTGGTATTTGACTATAGTGGCTAGAACGCTACTCATTGACCAGGCGGTATTTATGTCCGTGGTCCAGGAGCTTCCGCAAGCCGATGCTTTGGCACGCATTCTAGATGTGTGGATCGAGTTCTTCCCCCTAGTCCCCGACACGCATGCCGAGAAGAGGAAACTGTTCTGTCTGGCCTTCGCCTCGATATTTGGAGACAACGAATTACTACTAACCCGCTTACCCCACATCCTGCAGCTGGTGGACGACACATTGCGGGAAGTGATGGACAAGCAATATGCCATTGCTGAGGAAGGTGCTGCCAAAACCACACACCGCTACTATGACTCGCTGGTGATCCACGATGAGCATCAATTAGACTTGGACGAATTCCACAATCAAATTGGCAGTGGCGAGGACTTTCACATAAAAAGCTATCACGGGAAGACCTACCATGACGATCGCCATCGCCAACTTGTTCTCAAGGATCCCGTCTACAAAATCCCCCTTACCGAATACCTCAAATGGCAGCTGCAATCGCTCCAAACTCAGCTGGGCGCGGTCCGTTACGAACAACTGATGCGCGAAGTTGGACAACAGATTCTCGAACGAATTACCATGTTTATAGAGCAGACAGTTCCCAAGGCGTGCGTGGTTTGTGCCGGTGGTGGCAGTGGAGGCGGCGGCGGCGGAGGAGGAGATGCAGCAATAGCAGGTGCAGTCAACGATGAGGCTGAACAGCTGGTGGAATCCGGCTGATCCGGTATCGACTCTAGTATTGCTGTGCTTAAAAAGCTTTCTACGCTAAGTTATTGATGTATTTTGTATTGAAATTATATATTTTTAATTGTTAATTGTCTTGGGAATATTAACGATATCAAGTCGGGGTCGTGCTAGATCGCAGGGTATACTAAGTCAGTAAATTACTTTATCTCAATACGACTTTCAAAACCGTTGTGTGTATGCCCAACGTGCTATTTTTTATTCATTTCGACTGCAAAAACTACTAGATTCGTATGGAGTTCACTGCACAGGGATCTGTGTAGTAGTTTTAAATGGAAGGTCAGCCATCTGGTATGAAATGGGATTGACTAATCGACGGCTGATCGTCGCTCTAGTTTCCCACGTAGCAAATTGCGTATTGTTTCGTCCTTTTGTTGAAGCTTATGCCGCAGTTTGTCCAACTCTTCCAGATTGCGTGCATGGAGGCCACGCAATTGAGATTCCTTGTGTTTCACCAACACTTCCAGGCGGCGCACGGCGTCGTAGGTGTCTCGCATCTCGGCCTGACCAGCCTCCAGCTTTTGGGCCCACTGCAGAGCCATGCGGAGGCGAGCCTTTAGGCGATCTCTGGCATGTTTGGCTTTCTCGGTGCTCCGAATAAGGGAAGTGGTCCGAACGTTAGTTGCCCGCAATTGTTCTTCCAATGATGAACGCTCCCGCAAATGCTCCTGTTTCAGTTGTTCCAGTAGGCTTTTGCATTGCTGCACTGCAGCTTCCTGTAGGTCGGAAAGAGCGGGAGCAGGAGCTGGGGCTGGCGGTGGCTGTGGTGGTGGTGCAGCTGGAGTGCTTTTCATGGCGGCCAACTCGGATTTGGTGCGGGCATAAGCTGCCTGCAGATGATCCATATCCAGGAGCAGTGTCTGCATCCTTTGTTCATAGCAGTGCATCACTTCGACTAGTTTTTCTTTGGCCAGATCGGTCTTACGCATCTGCGCCTCGGCCTTGGAACGACACACGCCCAATTGGGCCTGCAAACAGACACGTTCTTCCCGCCAGCTGCCGACTTCTCGACGTAGTTGCTCCTGTGATTGCAGCTGGAAGAGATAATGTCAGTAAATAGGAGTTCATCACAAAGCGATTTAACAGATTTACCAGTTTGGTATTTTCCTCTAGAGCGCGTTTTAGTTCACCCGTAAAGTGCTCAAACTCCGTACTATACTGGGCCAAAAGGGCATCCTTGTCTCGAATGGACTCGTCGTAGGCCTGCAGCAAGGGACCCAGAGTATGTGTGGGAAGCTCGTTCGACTGTGGCAGTGTTGAGACGGTGTTGGTACCTTCTCTCTCCTCGCCATGCCTTCGCTGATCCTGGTAGTTCTCGATCTGAACATTCAATCGAAAGACCAGAGTCTTCAGCATGTCCACATCGTTGATCAGTGTTTTGTTCTGGCCGAGAACGTTGGACAGTTTTTGGCTGAGCTGCTGACAGCGCGTACAATTGGCTACCTCCTGCTCCACTTCGGAGAGACGACGTTCTAGTTGTGAGCTATCCCGACGCAACTTCTCATTCTCCTGAGCAAACTGCTCATTGTATTTGTGGAGCGTTGCGAGACGTTGCAGCAGTTGTTCCAATTGCTGTTCCTTGGCCTGCAGCTACATAGACGGAAATGTTAGTGAAACTCCTGCTGAATCGGGCGAAACTCACCAGTCCGTTCAGTGTGCGATCTCTCTTTTTGGTCTGCGTGCCCGTTGTGTCCTGACGATGCTGAATCTCCACACTTCTCGAGCGACGACTGAAGTTACCCGAAAGGGTCTGTAATACTTTGCGATTTCTGGGCTTTGGCTGAGTTGAGGATTGACCATGTTGTGGTTGTTGCGGCTTCTCCGCTGCCTGTTCCTGGTCGGTCTGGTCCAGATCCGTGATCATTACCCCTCGTTGAGTCATTTCGTATGACTTTTCATTCACAATTTGTGATTTTTATGACAATTTTCTCGCTGGTAAACAAACTCAAACCAAGCACCTGTCCCCGTCGTCCTTTACTCCGCAGTCCAGGGCAGGTGGTAACCATGGCAGCCCCTAGACTATAAATGTTTGACCCTGTTACCATTGGGGGTAGCAACCCCCGGAGAACTGTAAACTGGGCCGACGCCCCTGAACAATTTTCCATTCCATTACCAAAAAGAGGGTGAAAAAGCTCTCTTGAAAAGCTCTCTTCTCTTCGTTCTCTTAATTTCTAGGCTAAGTGGTTGGAGGAATGGGGATGACTTTGCCATTTCTTGGCGGTCCTTGAGCAGAGCACATAAAACTAATGTCCAGACGGACACGACTTCGTCTTCGACTTCAGCTTCAGAGCTTCTCCTCGGGGGCCATTTCTCAATAAAAGCGGCAGGCGGCCAGGTGGTCGTATGGTCGGATGGGTAGGTGGGTTAGCCAGGTGGTTGGCGGGTGGCCTGTGGCCTGTCAAGTGTGTTCTATATATTTTTCTTTTTTTTTTTTTAAATTTCATGTGCATTTTATGGGCCCCAACTCGTTTGGCTGATTGCTAGCTTTTGCATCTGTTTAAAATGTGAGTAAAAAGGGCGTCTAGCTTCCAGTTGGGATGGGGGAAAAATGGGCAACAAGTTTAGTTTTTGGCAGAGGTTTAGACATCAATCAAACCGCAGGAATCTGGCGCTGTCGTCGTTAACAACAACGTCAAGAGTCGGCATACCCGCCGCTTCGCCTCATTATTTCCGCTTCGGTTGCCGCCAATGCCATTATTATTATGATTATGATTGTGCGAAAATCTTGGTTAGTTTCGAGGTAAATGGAGGGTCCCAGGAGCGGTATTAGAGGAGGAGTCCTGGCGAAACAATGCCAATGCCACATGTGCGTGTGTGTCCCTGCGTGTGTGTGTAAGTGTGTGTGTGTGTGTGCGTGTATCTGTGTGTAACCATTAGCGAGTGGCAATGATGGGGTTAGAATGGCTTAAGAGCTTTAAGATTGTGTAAGGAACTGCTGAAGCGCTCGGAATTGGGTACAAATTTTTCGGTTAAGTCAAATAATCTTTGAATCTTTTGCATAATTACAGTTATACCGCGAACCAAATTCGATATCACATTGCAGAAAGTTTCTCAAAAACCATTAAACCTTAAACTCCAAACAGCACGATTGCAACATTTCGAAAGCCAAACCATAAAAATGAACATTTGAATATTGATTTTCAAGTTGGCGAGAAATAAAAATAGCAAGTGGAATTTTTAAAGAGTCATTTGGATAGAACAATGTTCACGAACCAAGAAGAAAAATACAATTGCAAAAAGTAATAAATGATTTTACATTTAACTTAATAACACTTAAGGGGAAAAAGCGCGGTTGTTGTACGAATTGCATTATTTAATGCTTTAAGCTCATAATGCACCTAGAAGCAGGAAATGGTAATTTTTCAGAATTTTTTTTCAAGGAAAACTATTTAAAATTTAATAATTTATTTATTTATTTATCTAAAAGTATATATATTTAAGAATGCACTACATTTTTTTTAACAAAATATAATTAACATTTTCAAGAAAAATGTATAATTCCTGAAACTGCTTTAAAAAAAGCCTATAGAGTACTAAAAAACTAAAAAGATTACAAAAGTATCGAGTATATAAAATAATGTAGACTTTGCCATCGTAGTTTTTAAAAATATTGATTTTTGACAATAGGGGGGAGGCTTGAATTAAATAGTGAATTTTGGGCAAAATATTAGGTATAATTTTACTTATAAAACAGAAACTAAATAACTAATAAAGAAATATAACATTTACTAGATAATGTTATATACATAGAATACCTAAAAAAACAGTTACAAAGCGGATTATCGGATTATTAGTGTCCATGTTATTGTAGGTACCGATTTAAAAAACGTGGTTTTGACAAACACTCGTTAAGAAACCAATTCGTATTGTAATGAGGTAGCATGCAACTAGTTGCATGACCTCCACATTGGATGAGTCACGATATTTTTACAAGCTCTTACTATTTCCATTTTTGGGAATTAAAAAACTGTACCATAAATTTATTGCAAATTCTGTAATTTTATAAACGGCATCAAAAAAGATTTTCAATTCAAATTTTTTTAAATTTGTTATGAAAATTTACATTATATGATAAATTGCAAAAATTGGATTAAAAAAAAAATAAAAAATGTAAATGTAAATAAAAAGGTAGAATTGTGAAAACGAAATAAAGATACGATTTTTCAAAATCGTTAAAAAAATTACTAAGATAGAGGCTACCAATTGATTACTAATATTTATTTCCTTTCCCGAATTTATTAGAGTTTTTGTTGAACTGTTCTCATTTGGTTTGCCTGCAAAATATGAAGCTCTCTTGCGCTTTAAGGAACAACATTGATGTCCTGTCAGACAGGACACTTAATAATGTAATGTAAATAAATTTTAATAGTTTTAATCGCAAGGGAAATTGTAAAATATGCATAAAGAATGCGACTTTTTATACAAAGTACTATAAAAGCTGATAGTCAAAGCAATTTACGTAGGTTGATCCTCTTATGGAGTGAACTGTGTGCCTTTCTGCGTGTCGTGCGATTATTTAAATGCCAAAAATATGTTCATTATTCCATTATCAAGCCCATTGAATGCATAATTCCGTCATTCATTTAACTGAAAAATTGTTGTGCTCTCTCATTATGCAAAACTCAACTGGTCCGACTGGTCGAATCCTCTCGAGCTTCGCTCATTAAACAATGGGTGGGAAATTAAAGGGAAATGTCATTGAGGGTGGCGCAATCTGTTGGAAAATTAAATGCAAACACACATACACACACACACACACATATGCACACACAGTGACACTCTCTCATTATGTCGTTTTACGCACTTGATTGAAAAGTAACACAACGTAGACACGAGGAGGACGCATCATAGTGAAAATATCCACGTGAAATTTGCATTTGCATAATTGGAAAAGCAAATGGCCCGCCCGAAAACCGCTGTCCAGTTCACTCCCACCCGTGCAAACACTTTGGCGTCTAGTGTAAACAGAAACACGGTGAACTACGAATCGAAAAGCAAAGTAAAATGCAGAGAGAGAGACGAATCAAGAAAACTGGACACAAAAAATGAAACGTGAAAAGCCGCCTGCAGGACATTCGAGACGATGTCGTTGGCGATGGCGATGGCGATGGCGATGGCGATGGCGACCTTCGTGCCTGCAACTGTGTTACATGCATTTTATGACACTGGGTGGATGGATGGTTTGGCCACGTTAACGGCTCATTTCACGCCCAGACTTACCTTCAGGGTGTTGTAGAGTGGGTCCGGAGGGGGGCCGATGGGCTTGGGACTTGTGCTGTGCAAAATGCACTTGAACAACCCATTGACCACTTGAACTTTTGCCGCACTTTCGCTGTCAGATCTTCCAAGGACAAAAGCGCACACACAGAGCAGAAGCAGAAGTAATCGCTTTAACTGGCGTCTGGTTTACCCAAGCTCCAGTCGTGCCCTGACTGCATTATGCTATAACAAAGTTTTTGCAATTCAGCCAACCCTCTCTCCTCCCCCTCCCTCTCCTCTATCCCCCCAAAGCAAAACTAAAGCAAACCGAAACGAACTTCAACCCCGTAGCCCGATTCGCAATCCCATCCTCTTGGAGCTTCAATTCCCCGTCTACCTCTCTATCGCTCTCTCTCTCTCTCTCTCTCTCTCTCTCTCTCTCTCTCTGTGTGTATTACCCCCTCTGGCTCACATATACACTCTGACAGAATTTCAATTTCTTTGACACATTGCAAAATGCTCAACAAGTGAAACGACGTTGAAAGCCAAAAGAAAGATAAAGCTGCCGGCACCTCTCCTCCTACTACCCCCAAGACCCCCGCGCCCCCCGCAGGACCAATGTCAGGTAAAGTAAAAGAAAGTGAAAGACTGGGGCTTTGACTTTGTCGAGGTCCAGGTCCTCTGCGTGTGCGTGTGTGTGTGTGCGACTCCTCTCACAAAATTTTCCCATTTGGCATCGCTTTTTTCTTGGCCCCTGCCAGCCTCGGTTCGCTCCTTGCTTTGGTTGGTTTGCTTGTCTGTTTACTTTGGAGCAAAAGTTTTGGCCAAATTGCCATTTTGGCATTTAGGTATCGCCTGCCTTTCCGTCACCCTTGGCCATCTTCTCCGCCTCCTGGTGCCTCACCCACTCGTTTTGCTTACATTTAGCAGATTATTTCGTCGAGGTCCTTTCACATTTAATTCGGTCTCCGCTCCGCTCCGCTCCGCCACTTCTGTTCGTCAAGTGAAGGTCGCGGACTCGCGTAGTCTCTCGTAGTCGCTAGGTTACAATCTAAATTCCGCTTGTAATTTACATACCCACACCCCGCCACGCCCGCGCCGCCTACTTGCCACCCGCCGCCAATTTTTGTGTAACGTTTTTTTCTCTCGTTGGTTTTTTGACTTTTTTGCGGCGGCGGCGACGGCGACGGCCACCGCCTTCTCCTGCTGTCTGCCTATAAAGAGTAAACAATGTCCTGACAACTTCCTGCGTACAAACAGTGGAAACAGAAGGAAAACCAAGCAGGCAAGCAAGCGACAACCTTTTCTCATTTCCTTTCGCATTCGCTTTTCACCGCTCGCTCACTTGTTGCTGCCTCTTAGTTACCTCTTGGCTCTTACCTCTGCTGCTCTAGCGAAGCAAAAAGCAATTTCATGCCACACGAGAGAATCGACAGAGCGACAGGCAACAAGACCTGTCCCCGGGTCTGATTGCCTATAGCCTTTGCATACACACACACACACACACACACACACACATGGCACATGGCACATGGCACATGGATGCTACCTTCATCCCGGCCTTGTGTTTGATTTTGATAACACGCACTCAGTTACCTCTTTCCCCTCTCTTCCCTCTCCCCACATCACCTGTGCTCGCTCCTTTTAGTTCCTTTGCCTAGTGTGTGCCTCTTGTTTGCCTGCATGGATTTCTGGGCATTTTAGATCTTCATTATGCTTATGGGCCCATGTGCAGATGGAGGCAACAAACAAAAACCGAAAAACGAGAAAAAAAAACGAGTTGATTAACTGAACAATTGTGAGGCAATTCCAGCTTTTAGCTGGAATCGGAGTTAATGGTAGAAATGTTACCCAACGGAAGGGAACCCAAAAATGTGAATGAATCACCTCTGCCCAAGAATCGTCATATCCCTCAGATAGGTCTAATGGGAGGATCTCAAGTGTAGCTAGATTATGAAGCCCTCACTTACACTTAACTTTAATCTCATTGTCAGTTGTCCTAGTCCCACTCTGCAAACTAAATCCAAGTTAGAGTCGAAGTCCTTTGTGGCTATCACTCTTAGTATTCGTATCTTTCGTATCTGTTAATCTTACCTGATAATAACGTGTTAATCTATCTCCATTCTGTTCCATTGTTATCGAGCATCTTTTTGGCCATTTTAGTTATGGAATGATTATAGCAATCTCATGAAGTGATCTCTTTTCAAAAGATTATCCATCTTTATTTCTGATTCCTTGTCGGCTAGTGTATTTTATAGTCAGTTTATCCATTTGTATTCCATTCCTAGGATGAAATGGTATATTAAAGTGGCCAAAATGTATGTAACAGGCAGAAGGAAGAATTTCCGACCCTACAAAGTATATATATTCTTGATCAGCATGAGAAGAGAAATTGATATAGCCGTCCGTCTGTCTGTCCGTCCGTATGAGTGCACACGTCCGTCTGTCTGTCCGTCCGTATGACTGCACAGATCTCAGCAACTATAAATGATAGAGCTACCAAATTTAGAATGTAGACTCGTGTTGTATAGATGCTGACCAAGTTTATTTTTTTGCCACGCCCCCTTCCACCTCCGGAATTTAATAAAAAGTGATTTACTCCCTCAATATTTATTGTATCGTAATTTAATTAGGCACACTCATAGATCTTATGAACATGTATCATTCCACCAAATTTTTTTTGCCACGCCCCCTTCTGCCTCCGAAATTTAATAAACAGTGATTTTCTCCCGCAATATTTATCATATCGTAATTTAATTATCATTCCACCAAATTTCACAAAAATCTAAATAAAAATGGCCGAGTTGTACATTGAAACTTTTTGTACTCAAAGCGGTGCAAGGGCGAATTTAGTTTTAAGTGCACACACATAAGAGTGAGCGAGTTAGCATATGTTAGAAATAGCGCATAAAAAATAAATTTAATATGTGAATTTAGTTTTATAAATTCGAAGTAGTTTTTTTCACTTGATCCAAGTTTTTTACTTACTTTTTATTATTTTCCAATTCCTTGTCTGCTAGTGTAGATTTTATAGCCGTGCTGTCTTCTTAGCCAACAATTCGTTTCTAGTCTAACCACCTTTTGGTTTAGGCTCTGAAGCATATTTGCCCTTGCCCAACATCATCGATGTGTCACGGCGCTTTCCCTGTGCAAATAATCATACTTCAAAGGCCATAAATCGTTATTTAAATTTCATTTTCCACATTGCTTAAAGTTTCATTTCGTAAATTCCATTTTCGTAGAGTCGCTCAGGGAAGCTAAAGGAAAGAGAGGAGAGGGGAGGGGAGGGGAAGGGAAGGGAAGGCTTTGGCTTTGTTTGCCAATTTCTGCTCGTTGGACGCGCGGTGGCGACTCGTGAAATATGAAATATGCTTTAAAAAATGCGGCTTATTTTGGTTATGAGTCCCGAGAGTGTGTAGGTGTGTGTGTGGGTGTGTGTGTACTCTGAGCTTGGAGCGCGAATATTTCTTGATATATATGTGTGTCTGTACCTGTCGTTGGGTCGGTGTGACTTTGTTTGCTTTGCTTTTTCGGGCAGTTAGAAGATGCCTAAAGGCAAGTACTAGATACACACACACACACGCACACATGCCCATATTACATTTGCTCTATAAAATTGTGTGCTGTGAGTGCTTTGGCATCCTTTAGCATCCTTTTTTTTCTCTTTTTTGTTGGAGCTTAGCTCTTAAGACATTGCCTGCCATCAGAATGATGTGAAAGTAATCCATTTGAAAAAAAGGCAAAGCGAAGGTGAAGAAATGAATATACGGAAAATACCATTAAAGACCATATGGTATAATATATATATATAAAGATTGTATGTAATCAAAGTGATATTCGAGATGGATATGTATTACTCGAAAAGGTTAACACAAATGCCAGTTAAGGCCAAATTACTCAAGTTCAAATGCAAATGCATAACTGATTTTCTTACCCTTCGCCTGCTTTAATAGGAGTAGATAAGAGATTTGCATAAAAAAAATCCAGGACTTGAATCCTTCTCCTCCTGCTGCTCCTGCTCTTTACTGGCTGTATCTCATTAACGTCAGAGAATTCTCTCTGGGCATAAAATCCACAACTCATCGTGGCTCCCCCCCCACCACCACCTTCTCCTTTTTCCCACCTGCCTTTAATTTCTCGTTTCCTTTAGTTCATTTTTTGCTGTTGCTTTTGCCGTTTTGTGGCTCATATTAAGCTTGTTTGAGTTATCCCAGCATAATCCTTGTTAAGCTCTTAATCGATTTGCTTCATGGTTCATGCTCCTTTGGGTGTGTTGCCTTCTCATTCAACTCGATTACGAGATGACGATTGCCAAGGCGAAGACATGGGTCGCCCAGTCGCCCAGTCGATTGGTCGGTCGCTTCCCACCTTAAATGACGTTGTCCGGCTATTTTCATAAATTATTTAAAGTGTGTCAATATTTGTTTTGGTTGTCAGGGATGTTGTTCCTCCTCCTCCTCCTCTCACATCGTTGTTGTTGATGATGATGATGATGACTAACGTTGATTAAAGGCAGCTCCTTATAGCCTCAGGCTGGGGTTCTCTTCGTTTGGGTTTTCTTTATTGAACTTGAAATTAGTTTGATTTTGCCACTTCCACCCCGCCCCCCAACGCCCCCGCACGCCCTGGGTATTTTGAAAGCAAAGCAAATTTAATTTAAAATGACAGCACCAAAAAACAACAACAGAAAGAGACGAACAAAATAAAAAATGAGAGAAAAACCAGGCGAATTAAGAAAAAAAGGAACAATTTTCATAATAAGTCGTATAGCCGGCTGGAGGGGGGGGACTGGGGGTAGGGGCAAGGACAGGAGGCAGTTTCTTGGTGCGTTAAGTATAATAAAATAAGCTCATTAAAATTATGAGCCTCAGCAGGTGGCAGCAACGGCAAGGGCAACGGCAATCGGCGGGGGTCAGAGCATAAATTTCATTCTAAGCGGCGTTGCTAAGTATTATCCTTGCCTCGGTGTCCGTCCTTCGGTCTCCCTCCATTCCCTGCTCCACTATGGCCCCCATCAATCAGACAACGATTCGCTTCGTTTCTGTTCACTGTAAGTTAATTACTGAAGTTTTGCGCTTGATTGATTCGCTCACACGCATTGCAAAGCGTCAAAATGCCGCTGCAAAAAAAAACCAACAAAAGAAGCAGCAAAAGTTTTCACGCTCCGAAGTTTTTTTAAGAGTTGACAAATCATTGCCCAAAGGAAGAGAGAGAAATGAGATGTGATGTGATGTGATTCATTCCCTTCGTGTCACGCAGTCATCCGCAGTGTTTAAGCAAAGCATTTGAAGCGTTAAATCCCCTACGACTCCGACTTCATCTTCATCTCCTCGATACTTAGGCACTCGACTGTGATTGACAACAAGCACTTAACGCATTTGTGCCGCCTGCTACATCCACGTGTCCTTGTGGTCGGTTGCCCCCTTAATGAGGCGCATGGGCGCAACAGCTGAGGATCCACCTCCCCCTCCCACCTTAAATTCAAAGACTTTTTGTTTTGTTTGTTACCCAGTTACAGAAGATGCCCTTTGTCCTTTATTTCATATATATGTGTGTGTGTGTGTGTGAGAGAGCGGGAATGGGGATTAGGGAATTAATAGGGGAGAGGGTGAGGGGGGGTATATACACAACAAACACCAAATTGGATTTTATCGCTATATATATATATATATGTATGTTTTATATAGTTTTTGTTTTACATATTTTTGCCATCTCATCGAAATGATAAGCACAAAGAATTTTTGGCAAAAAGGAAAAATTTAAGTTACAAATTTTGTAGCATACTTTGAGGCTGACAGAGAAAATAAACTTTGAAATGAAAATACATAGAATACAATTTTGTATATTTGTGTGTGTTTGTGTGTGTGTGTGTGGGCTTTTCACTAAAATTTACATATATGCATATAGTATATATTTTTATTTATTTGTTTTGGTTTTGCATTTTAAGCCTTTTATTTTTAGCATACAGATAAAACTGATTTTAAAATTGCATTTTAGAAATACTATTTTCAATTTATCTTCTTTTACACAATAAATTCGGTGGGCATTTAGTTTTGCATTTGATTTAATTAAATTTCATTTGATTTGATTTTAGGAAAATTATGTTATGCGAGAGTTTTTAGCACTGTCTGTGTGTGTGTGTGTGTGTGATTGACCTCGACCTTGTGTCACACGCGGCGTATGCGCTATATGCCTGAAAGTTGTTGAAAGTTTACATTTTTTTTTCTGTATATTTATTTTGTTTATTTGTTACTCTTTCTCTGCGTGTGTGTGTGTGTTTGTGTGTGTGAGTGTTTTTCATGGCAAATTAAAAAGTTGAGCCAAGCGAAACTTTTCCCCTTCTTCTTTCTGTTTGTTTGGTTTGGTTGGTTTGCTTTGCTGTGTGTGATTGTCTACCAAATGTTCAAATGATAAAGTGCACTCGAAAACACGATGAATACTGGTCTATGCAGGGTACTCAGTAGGAGGTACATTTGGGGTAGTGGGTGGGTGGGGGCAGAAAAGGCAAACATGAGTGCATTTGCTGTTAGTTAAGTGTCTTCAAAAAACTCCTCCTGACCCCATTTACCATATGTCTATGTATAAGCACTTTTCTAGCCTGGTTTCAAATATCAATATACCCCTCTTTCACTCGCTCGCTCGCTCTCTCTCTCTATCTCTCTCTCGCACTATCCAATTTCCTCTTAAAGTGTAAGTTTGCATATGAAAATAGTTAGTATAGCTTAAGGTTAAGGTTTTCTTTTTGTCTTAGTTAGTTGCTGTTCATCCTCAGATATTTACTATATATATTTATAAGCGTATGAGTTCAGAAAAAGGACATATCTATATATATTTGGTAGGTAGATAGTAGGTATGGTATATATATATAAATATATAACTTTGATTATGGCTTAGATATAACAACAGTCAACATTTAACAGTCATTCCGATATGAGATTGGAAGAGATTTTCACATAGCAGAAAATAAATATATATATATAAGTTCTATGCTTATCAATAGATTTCTTCAAACATTTAATCAAGCATTAATTTATTTATTTTTTTTAGTTCAATTGACAGCTTAATTTGTTTTTCTTTTTTGGGGGAAATTGAGAACACATTTATAAGTAGGTACATACATATAAATATAAATATATATAATATTATTGTAGACTTCAATTGGTATATTTATATATAAATACATGTGTTTGATATTTGTTATGCCGTGCCTCTTAAGAGACACGCGTCTCTGGGTCACCCGCCCCCTTTTGGGGCTTATCAAACCAAGAGGCCCTGGTCCGGCCTTCGTCTGGGGCCAGACACATTCCAGTTTGCTGCTGCTGCTGCTGATAAGCTAATCAAAACATCCGCCATAAACAAACGAATTATCGTCGTAGTCGGCGTCGGCGTAGGCCTGACCACTGCCAATGACTTGTGGTCAAGAGGCAAAGACAACATTTTTCATGGTCAAAACCACAAGAGGGAGATGCCTCTAATAATGCGTGTCCTTTGCCCTCACAGAGTGGCTTCTCTTTTCTTTTCTTTTCTTTTCTTCTTTAGCACATTCATAATAATAAATAAATCGTTTTTTGTTAAAAAGAAGACAATGACATTGACAAAGGTTTTTTTTTTGTTAGCTAAACTGAACGCCTTCAGTTTTGGTATCTATATTATATCGTATATATATATATATAATTCTAGCAAAATAGTTTTATTTAGCTCTTGGTTTTGGTTTTGGTTTTCTCTTTAAAGCACGTGAAGATTCTCACAGCTTTTCGATTTGGAAATGTCACTTAGGCAGATTTTCTGTAGTATCTCCTTGGCCAGATGCAAAGATATGTGAGTGCGTGAGGTTTTCATCTTGGATGAGGTAGCTTTCTTCTCCCGTACTTCCTTGAGACGCATCTGTTACAAGTAAGTAGAATGCCATGGGTTAGTTCCAATCCCAATCCTAGATCCAATCAACTTAATTTAACCGCAATGCCTTTTAAATCACTCACAGCTCAATTTTCATTAATTAGTGACCCGATACGGAAGGAAACGGTAACCCAAACCAATCTAGGCTCCCCTCCCCCCCTTGCCACGACCCCGAAAAACCATTTAGCTTATTTCCTGAACAATTTTCGCATACATCAATGAGTTGTTGCGTGTATTTCTCACCTGAAGCTAACCTAAATAAACCGCAAACTCTCTCTCACCCCACTCCACACTCACCTGCTTCAATATGCCGACGAGCAGCTCATCGACATTGTGCTGTATGCCACTGGACGTCTCAATAAATTTGGCATCGCGTGAGGCGGCCAATGTTTTGCCCTCTGCAAAAGGGAGGGAAAGGGAGAGCAAATGAAATCAAGCCATCATAATTAAGAGCCACAAATAGGAGAAGGGAGGTGGGGTGGGGGGTGGGGGGCAGGGCATCGTTTAGTTACCTTGCGATGTGATAAGTCGGGCACGAGCCAAATCCGCCTTATTGCCCACCAGGATGACTGCCTTGTCCTTGGTGTAATTCTCTTGCCACAGATAATTGATGATTTCCTCGGCATTGCGAAACGAGCCTTTGTCCACCACCGAGAAGACAACCACACAGCCATGTGGCTCGTAGGTGGACAGCGAATTCTCCACACTCATCTCCACACTGGGATGATCAATGAAGACCATTTCGGATTCCTCATCGTCCAGCAGGACACTCACCGTCTTCTCGCCAAACTCATCGTCTAAAACTCAGATAAAAATTAAACTCTAAAGACGCAAGTGTGTCAGCTGGGAAGCGCTAAAGGTTCCGGGTTCCAGCCAAGGGTTAGTCTACTCACTGCGTTCCCAAAAAAAGCCCAAGAGCGATCTTCTCCATCAACTTACCTAAACTGGCGTCGTAGGTGTGCATGTATTCCGAGGTCATGAACTGATTGACCAGCGCCGTCTTGCCCACTCCAGCGTCGCCCAGCATGACCACACGATAGCGAGCTGGCGGCGGTGGATCTTGAGTGTCCGATTCATCCGGGGAGGCGGGCAGGGAGTCCACATTGGCATAGCCGGCGCCACAGCAGCTGCCCTCGAACGGGGATCGCTCACTGGCCCGACTATTCGTGGAGTTCACACTGGTGTTGCTGCGCGATCTGCGCGAGATAATCGAATCCCCGCAATTGACCACATTCCCCTTGCTGATGGAGAAGTGACGCAGGCGATAGAGATCGTCGCTGGCCCGCGGATTGTAGGGGCGTTCGGGGAGAGAACACACGCGCGGACGTATATGATCCGGCACGGGCAGCTCCAGGAAGTTGGAAGTCCTGCGCTGACGTCCCCGATTCGAGCTCTGGAAGGCCAAGGGTCCAATGTCGTCGTTGGAGAAGATGGAAGTGTTGGAGCAGGCGCTCTTCATGGACTCCCGCGAGCTGCGACGACTGGCCAAATAGGCCAAGCCACCTTTGGAGCTGCCTCGCCGCCGTGGCTTGTACTCCACCTGGCCGGGATCCCGCTTAGGTTTCTGTGGCTTGCAGCCGCTCAACTCATGCTCTGCATCCTGGGTGAGATCACTGGTGGACTTGCGGTGATAGCGCAACGACACTACGCTATCCGAGCACGTGCGATCCAGTGTGGAGTGGGAACTGTGGAGCACCTGGTAGCCCGGATTGGAAGTTATATTGATGGCATGGCGACGCTGGCGATGCGAAGACTGTGCCCCACTTGCATTGGAGTTTCCGGGCTCCGGATCGGTGTAGCTGGTGAAGCTAGTTGTTGTCGTATGCTGGGTTCCTGTCTCTCCCGACTCCATGGACAACTGGGTGCACTCCGTGACGCAAGAGTCGCGTTTCAGGTTAAAGTAAGTAGCGCCCGATCCCCCAGCGGCGACGGCATTGAGACACCTCGCATCCAATTTGGTGATCACGGGCAACTCCCACTCGTCGCGTCGCCGCTTGCCCTGACCCCCCTGGTTGCCGCCCACAGCTCCCACTCCCGTGGTGGTCACCTGAGGCAGTTGCTCCTGCACCGCCTTATTCCTCAGCAGCTTCTTCGTCGAGCCCTGGCGGCGCGGTGAGCTGGGCGGCTCGTAGTAGATGGCTCCATCGTCCGGAGAAATCGGTTCGTAGTATTCGAACTTCTTGCCCAGAGCATTCTGATCCGTTCCAGGACTTGGACTAATCGCATCGAAGACGAACTTGCACGGCGATTTACATGGACTCCGAGCTGTGGTGTGACCACTTAGCAGCGACGATGAATCATCCATGGACCCCGAGGTGGGCGTTTGATAGTAGGAGCTGGGCGTGGAGCTGCTCCCATCATCGCAACTATCATTGGCATAGGTGGTGGTGATTTGTGGGCTTCTGGGACTGCTGCCATAGTAGCCAGGACTTCGTGGGCCGCCGCCGACGCCACTAACACTTGTGGTGGGTGTGGCATACACCGATGGTGGATGATAGGTGCTCCTACATGGAGTGAAATATGATGGAAATGAGATGAAATTTCGTTGCGTGGTTCAATCTCTCACCTCGGCGACTTGGGAGTAGCTCCCTTGTAGGGCAATGGATTGCTCGATGCTCTGGCCGGGGTCTTGTGGTGATGATGATGGGGATGAGGATGACCATAACCGCCGCTAGCCCCTCCACCGACTGCTCCCTCGTCCCAGCTGCGTTGTTGTTGGGCCATTTTCAATGTTTATGTTGATGATGCTGCTGCTGCTGGTTCTGAATGAAAGATGCCTGGGTCAACTCATGTGTAAATATCATGGATATGGACCATTATTCATGTCCATCTCACCCTCACCCCACCAAGTTGCCCCATTCATTGGGCAACTTCATCCTAAATGGCCACAAAGTCAACATAATTTATGGTTTTATCTTTATTTAATCAAAATAATGAAAAACCTACAAATGAAACCTCAAAAGATGGGCGGTTAGCCACGCCCCAAGGGAAATTGTGTCGTGTGTGAGTGTGTGTGTGTGTGTGTGTGTTGTGATGTGGAAGAGGAAGAGTGTTCTATTTGCCCTGGAAATTATTATTAAATGTGTGTTTCGTCTCTCTATAAGCTGGCGGCATAAGTGGCTACCTCCTCACACCCTCTCTCCCTCTCTTCCTGTCAACGCTTTTGTTTAGCCATAAGCACTTTGTTACACACATTAACCTCCCCCTCACCCCATCCTCTCTCTCTCTCACTCTCTCTCCCTGTCCGTCTCATGGTTATGCAAAAGTTTCCCCTTGTCGCTCTCTCTCTCTCTCTCGGTGGATTGTTTGCAGAAAAGTTAATATTAACACAAAATGGCATTGCCACGCCTCTGCCGCCTCCATTGATGCAAGTTCTATGTTGAGACTAGAGGGATTAGAAAAGTTGCTAAACCAGATTCTGCCAGTCCACAGCTAAAGTGATAAGGCGTCTCTAAAGAAGACTAACTTTAAAGAGAAAAATCTCGCTAGCTTCCGAAAATGTTGCCTACTTATATGGGCCTTGGGCAAAACAATTGATTGATGCGATTTGAGCAAATTCCAAATTCCATTCAATGTCATCTCAATCTAAAAACTGTGATTGACAGCAGTCCACTCCCCACTCCCCACCCCCTTGAAACACTCTAGTTTTATGATAGTTGTCGCTCTCCTCTCTGTGGAGCACCATCAAAGCATCACTTACACGGAACAATTCTTGTTTTTCTCTTTGGAATTTTTTTTGTCATGCCATTGTTCTTGTTGGTTTTCTTTGTGAATTCCTACACACACACACACACACACTGAAGGGGGGGGTGACACACGTGGATATGTGTGGGGCCCCGCTGTCTGTTTGGTTCGAAATGAGACACTCAACTGTTTGTCGCCTCGTCGTTCGTATTGCTCACGTCTGACCTGCTGGCCATTATCTATATTGTATATACAAATAGCACCCACACACACACACACACACTCACACACACTGAACTGGGAAACGTGTCCATATTGTAAAGCAAATAATGTGAAATGCGGGCTGAGGCATATCTTTCATTCATACCTGTTGGTTCTGAATACCCTGTAAACCAGAAAGTATGCTAGAACACGATTAAAAAGACTTTGAAATATTATAAACTACCTAAATAAATCAAATGATGCTCAAATGCTGGGTATCACCGTAGTCTACTACACTGAGTTGCCCTTTTGTTTTTCTGTTTTGTAGCTATTTTGTTTCCCCTTATGTGTTTTACCGAGAAGCACGTAACATCCGTGGCCTGTTGCCACCGCAACCAATCAAACAGACCAACGAGGCAAAAGTGGGAGAAGAACTTAGTTATCGACACAGAGTCCGGAACGAAAATAATCATAAAACTGTTTTTTTTCTTTCGCTCTCCCTCTCGCTGTATGAAAAAGTGTCCGTTGGGTCCAGGAGCTCACCTTACTAACATGTAGTTAGCTCTGTCCTCTTTTTTTTGTGTGTGGAGATTCGTGCGAAAATCTGCGGAGAGGCAGCAAATCAATAGACCTTTCCTAAGCTCAAGCCCGCAGGCCCCCGCCACCCTCCTGCCCCCCCGGCACGACTTGCCCAACCCATCTGACATTGAGGCATTCAACTGGTCGTTCAGTTTGCATTGGCATTATATGGAATTGTCTATGCATGATGAACACGAAGAAGACGAATTGGTAGTCAAGGGAGCTTTGCCCCAGCTTATTGTTATTGTATGTGAGTGTGTCTCTGTGTGTGTGTGTGTGTCTCTGTGTGTGTGTGCATTGAATTTCAGAACAACAAAGCCTGAATTCCAAGAAAAAAGGACATGAATGACAAGCTTAGTCTAAATAATAATTGTTACAATTTTTGCAAGCTGAAATCTGAGTCAAATTACTCCGAGCATTGTCCAACAAAAAGTAAAGAAACATATAAAGAAAGGCCATGGCCAAGTTCAACACCAATGAAAGTTGCTTTACCCTTGAAAAATTCACATTGAAATCAATAAGTCGAATATGAGTTACTCTTTATAACACACATTTTGTAGTCGAATTCAATAAGTCGAATGTGAGTTACTCTTTAAATAAAAAACACATTTTGGTCTGATCTTTTCTCTTTAATCTGCTGAAACTATGAAGACACGCAGCTTTATCCTATACTACACATGGAAGAGCTATATCCTTACGTTCCTTTTTACGTTTATATAGAAAGAAAATATGAAGAAAAAAAGATTATATTTGTGATTGGTTTTTATCAAAATTGGTATATGGATATATTAACCAATTAACTGCAAATAAATCCGATAAATACTTGAAATAAACCCTGTAGAAGATTCCTTTCAATTTTCCCATCTTTAAAGTTGTTTTAAGTCGTGTGTAAACAACTACAGATTAATTAAATGATTGAACGAGCTTCTATTCTCCTTTTCCTACTTTGTGATGCCAATCAATAAAGTTCAATCTCGTTTAGAGCATTCGAATCGAAAAAGGGCTCGACCATCCTTTATGCTATATACTATATATGTGTAGTATCCCTCATCGTCTGACAAATGGAAAAAGTGGAAATATATTTACTGCAGTGTCAAAAGAATGCGTTGGACATCACAAAAAGAAATTGTTGGTCCGTTTGAAAAAGGACTCCTCAGGCCACACAGAGTCTTGAATTCACCTTTTATATTAAACTACAGTCACCGATGTCACGATGGATTAAACATAAGCAGCACAAAGATAACTCTTTGTTGCACTATGGCTTTGAGAGAGAGAGAGAGAGAGAGGGGGATTCGTTTGCTTTGCTCAACACACACAAAGAAATAAATACATACTTAAGGCTTAAGGTCCGAATGATTGTATTTAAAACGATAAAAGAGACATTAAGTTTTCAAATTAATTAAATAAGTCAAAATACGAATAGAAAACGTAATCAATTAAAAAGCATTCTAGGGAGAAAATAACAAAATTAAGACGTTATTTGAACTTGACTTGAATTTTATACATTTAATCTATTTAATGAAATACATTAGAAATCTTAGAATATATTCAAGCAGACTTCTAAGACGAACCCCAGTGTTGTGGATAAAGTTTGTTTTGAAAAAATATCTATGTGGAGAATACGATTTAATTTGGCCAAAATATCTAAAATGGCATAATGCCACACTAATTTGGTATTTTTTAAGTAGCAATAAGAAAAATGTAAGAATAAAAGTGATGCTTGGAATAAGAAGCCGACAAGACGCATGAAAAAAGCGCAGTAAAATTTGCAAAATAAATTATATTATTAACTAAACGGATGCCATTGATTTGACTGTCTAATTCGGGTCAATCGAGCCGGATTATATATAATAATATATCTATACAGATAAACCGACACGACAACTAGTCTTTTTACGTTTATATAACAACACCCAGCTCAATGATTCCCATTTCAAGGGTTTCTATTAAAAATAAATAGTTAATACAAGCTATTAAATTTAAAAAATATTTTGCGGGCTTCTTAGAGAAGTTATATACAAATTTATATAAGTAATTTCTGTAAAAAGAAACTGAGAAGCAATCTTTTTTTAGTCCCATTCCCTTCATTAATCCTATGCGTTTCCAATTCAAGGACAAATTCTATGGACCTTTTTTTTTGTTTTGTTATCGCAAGAGTATAAAAACGATGAGGAATTTTCCAATCTTTTGGTCTGGATTTGGATTTGATTGTGTGTGTGTGTGCGTGTGTGTGTGTGTGATTTGTTATGCATAAAATTTGGCTTTATGTTTGATTTAGCTTTTTGCATATTTGAAAGGTTTCTGGGAGCGAGGAAGCAACGTGAAGGGATTGTCTGGCTGTTGTTTGTCTGTGTGCTACCTTTTTAATCAAGTTTATGGCTTCGGCCGCCCCAAAATGTGGAACTGGAAATAAAGAAGTAAGCGAAACAAAGAAAAAAAAACCAAGTTGAAATGTCTTTGACCTGAACTTACTTCCTACTTAAAGTTCTCTCTTCTGTGTTGGTTCTTGGCCAGGATGAAAAATGACCCGGGTCATTAACTTTGCTGCATGAGGAGGGTGGCGGTGGGTTGAGGAGGGGGGTAACCCTTTTTAGTAAACTTTACTTAATTACATGGCCTGCACCCGTTAGATACACACACACACACTAGCACGCACGCACACATAAACATAAATATTTATACAACGTTCACCCCCCCCCTCTCCACCCGTTGGCCATCACCATCTCCTTCATCGTTGGTCTGTGGCACAGTTGTAAAAATAACACACAAACAAGAAAAGTCCATAAAACACTTAAGATCAAACAATTTATATACTTGCCAAGACCGAACGAACGAAGAACGGGGCAAAAAGAAGACGAAAAGAAGCAAAAGATAGGCAGCAAAAAAAAAGAAAAAAAAACCATAGCCTATTTAGAAGGGCCACTCGGTAAGCCGCCTCCCCCGAAAAAACAAAAACTGAAATGAAATGGCTAACAGCAAATTACAAATCTTGGCAAAAGTCACGTCGCAACTTAGTCATTAGCCACTACTAGCCATCTGCCCCCCTCACCCCCACCCCTCGCACCCCGCAAGCCATCCATTGATTTTATTGCAACACATAATTCTTGGTTGCTGAGGCATTTTGCCATTTGTGCAAATCTCATGTTGATGGCATATTAAGTGACCTACCAACCACCTACCACCAGCCAGCCAACCAAGTGCCCCTTGGGCAATTTGGTATTTTAAATGCTGGGCCAATGTGCGTCAGTTGGGCAGGAGGGGGGGAGGGGCAAAACTTACGTGTAATTAGAGGCGTCTGGGCGCGCGAGGATTAGCAATTAAGCGAGTGTCCTGCGAGCGCAACAAGTGCCAAGCGACAACATGCGTAATCCCAGCTACAAAGAGAGGGCGATTACGCATAAATCAACATGTCAAATCGTAGCTTAGACACTAACACACACACAGAAATACACACACACACACACACACACTGACTGAGCAAGACTTAACTATTTAATCTTTACCATTTTTCCCGAAATTCGTTTGTATTTGCTGGCTGGTTGGCTGCAAAACTTTGCTAATTGTCTTAATTGCGTTTTCCGCTTTCACTCGATTCACTCTCACTTTCACAATCTCCCTCTCTCTCGCTTTATCTATCCCTGTCTCTTTTTGTTTTGTGGTGTGTCCAAAAAAAACCACGATGAGCAACAGTTTGCACAATTTAACACTATGTAGATATACGGAGGTATGTATACGTATGTATGTGTGTCCTGCACTTCCGTTTCCGCTTTACTAAAAAGCCGCCGTTCGTAGCACTTCAAGCCCCAAAAGCACCGAAGCCCACGAAGCTGCCGCAAACGCTGCTCGAGCTAAACTGTGGCTCCAATGGCCATTCGCCTGAGTTTTCCCCCAACATCATCATCATCATCATCATCATCATGAACAAAACATCGGAAACTCGGAAAGCTTTGTGAAAGTGAAAGCTTTCTACGAAACTGTTAACTGGAAGGCTCGACTGGAATACAGTCAGTCGGTGGCACGATGCAAGAACTCGGAGCTGAGCTGATGCATGCAACAATGCTGCCGAGACGATCCACCACAACAACTCACACTCGGACTTGAGGGAATTGACTTGGTTCAAAGGACACTTCCAAAAAGCGCCTCACCTGAGATTTACTCATCCGTTATCTTTGTTATAGTTGGCTTATTGTTTGTGGACTCATAAAGTTAGATAATCGTGATAGGAATATAATGAGCTTGTCTCTTTTTGTGCCAATTTCAATTGCTTTTAAGTCATTTACACCTGTTCTTTACGTTTGAATAGGATCCAAAAGGTTAATTAAGCGATAATGAAAATTAACACAAATATGTTAAACTTAATAGTTTATTTAGGTGAAACATAAATACATAAACAGAAGTAAATTTATTCAATCATTCAAACAATGTTTTACCCGGTTTTAAGCAATAAATAAATATACTAGCAATAAATTATATGAATCGAAACGTACAAGAATTAATGTGCGAATTAAATCATAGTTCGTTGAATATTTAAACCGAAAATTGGTGAACAATTTAATAAATAAATTATTGAAGTCCGTACGTTGAGCGTCTTTAGATAAATTTTTTATAAAAAAGAAACAAAAGAATTTTGTCTTCAATTTTAAATTCTTCCTCCAATTTATTTCGGTTACTTCTCGGTAACTTCAGGGCAACTATAATAAAACATTTTTGGATTAAACATTAACAAACAAAATGATAACAAAGAAATAAAGGACATATATAATTTACACTACATTTATACTTACATAATCTAATTATTTTCTAATAAGTGTCTATATAAGTGTACGCAACTGTCAGTATCAGTTTTGTAGTTCAGTCTCATTTATGTCAGGGTATTTATTACACAAATTGTATGTAACATTTCATCTTGAAACGTTTGTCCTATGATCTTCGTGTCTTCAAAATTGGGAGTGTGTCCGCTCTTGCCGCAGTGTGACACGATTGTAGTGTAATGACGCGATTTATAGTCCGATCTATGTTGTGATAGTCTAGTTTTAAACTTCAATTTTGTAGTCTCTATATATACTTACTCGCACTGCTTCGTGTTGTTTCCATTACATGGGAATTTGTATATTACATTAAACTTGTCCGTTGTTTGAACTATAAATTTTGTGTTGTTGAACATGTACTTATCTTAATGTATTGTCAGGTTTATGAGCAATTTTTATTTCGTCCTTATTATAACATGCGGATTGTAATAATCTTTCCGATAGTTGCGGGATCTAAGGGAGGCACATAAAGTTCTTTGGGTTTTTGTCATTTGTTTCTTATTGTCAAACATTTTGTGTGTGTTTAAATAGTGTTTTAATGACATGGTCTGGAAATTCCTTGTACTTTAATATATTTTGTATTTCCCCCTCTATTTCTTAATGGTATATCGTGTCTAAAATATTGAGTATCCCTTTGTCTAACCTTTTGCTGCGTTTCAAATCATTATGCTAGGATGTTTTTGGGTTGATATTTATTATTCGTCCCGACGATGTTGTTTTTCTATTCCATTTAAGTTTTAACTCGTCTTAGTTTAATTACTAATCCATTGTGAGTTTTATATTTTTGTTAAAAGAATTGAAGGTGTGATGAATATTTTGTATGTCATCTTCTTGTGTTAGTGCAAATAGTATATTGTCTACTTATTTTGTGACTAGTCTAGGTAGTCCTTTTATTAAAGTTTATAAAATCCAGACTTAAAAGTGTGGCAGTAATAGAATTTTATAGCAAACAAGACATATAATTTCCTAGTTCAATTATTTAAATAAACGCATCTAAAGGTGCTAAGTTATAGACCAACAATATGTCTATGTTAATGGATAAATTTGCATTAGATCTTGTTGCATTGATGATTTCATTCAGTGCTTATCCACTCTTTTCTCTTAACGATAAAAAATATAGAGTCTAGTAAATCAAATTCCACCCTTTCTTTCTATCAAACAAAACCTTTTTTCTTGGCAAGTTTAGATTCAAACGCTTCTTCAGTTCTTTGAAAAGTATTTGTAACTAAGTTTGTAAAATCATTCAGATCATTCATTTATACCTTTTAATCCTTAATAATGTAGGCGTTTTCGACTTTAACTTTACAAACTTATTGATCTTAATCAATGTCTAATAATTAGATTGTTTATTATACATACAAAGTCGTAGCAAAAATTTCCATTCAAACGCGTTAAATTTGTTTAGCACTTCTTCCGAAAAATGGAATTTAGATGTATCAAATTTGATTTCTCACTAATTAGAAATCCCAAGGGGAGATATCGCGCCACTCCAACCCAAACACGAATATCCATAAATACCCATTAAAAAGAAGTCAAAATTAATTTTCTTGTATACAAAATCTTTTAGTTTTATTCTTTTTTTAGTTTTGTTTTTTTTTTTTTTTTTTGTTTGTTTGTTCTATAATCTCATCTTAAAGTTAAACTTAAAAACTGTCTTAAAAAATAAATAGTTTGGGAAGTTTTTCATCTTAAGTGCTATAGAAACGACTATGAAGGGATTATCAGGGATTAGATAGAGGACTATATAGAGTGTGTCTGTATATATATATATAAAGTTGTATGTGGTGGAAACGGGTTTCGGGGTGATGGATAGGCGGGTAAAGATGTCCTCAATAAATTCTCATCATCTTGTGGTTCAGTTTACAATTGGGCAACACGGCTGGTGAGCTGTTCCAACTCCTTGTAGATGCTGGCGGGCAGATCTTTGCCCACCTGCGACTCGAAGTAGTTGCGAATCTCTTCCACCTCCTGCTGCCAGAAGTCTTTGGGTAGGGAGAACAATTGCTCCACATCGATCTGTTCGCTCATGCCTTTGAGGTTGAGGGATCCCTCGGTGGGAATGCGTCCAATGGCGGAGTCCTTGAAGCAAGCTTCGCCATTGACACGACGCAGAATCCATTCGAGGACGCGAGAGTTCTCGCCGTATCCGGGCCACATGAACTTGCCCTCGTTGCTCTTGCGGAACCAGTTGACATGGAAGATCTTGGGCACTTGACCGCGCTTCTCCATGCTCAGCCAGTGGGCCACGTAGTCGCCGAAGTTGTAGCCAAAGAAGGGGCGCATGGCGAAGGGATCGTGCATGATGACCTTTCCCTTGTGCTCGGCGGCGGCAGTGGCCTCGCTCTTCATGGCGGCGCCAATGAAGACACCGTGAGTCCAGTCGCGAGCCTCGTAGATGAGGGGCACGCCAGCGGGACGACGACCGCCGAAAAGCATGGCTGAGATGGGAACACCAGCTGGATCTTCCCAAGCGGCATCGATGATGGGGCACTGAGAGGCGGGGGTGCAGAAGCGGGAGTTGGGATGGGCAGCCGGCTTGCCGGATTCCTTGGACCAGGGCTTGCCCAACCAATCGGTGATCTGGACATTGGGAGCCAAACTGCTCTCCATGCCCTCCCAGAAGACGCCGCCATCCGAAGTGGAGGCCACATTCGTGAAGATGGTGTTCTTGAACACGGTGTTCATGGCAATGGGATTCGTCTCCATGGAGGTTCCGGGGGCAACACCAAAGAAGCCATTCTCCGGGTTGATGGCGCGCAGGACACCCTGAGAATCGAACTTCATCCAGGCAATGTCATCGCCCACACACTCCACCTTGTAGTCGGAGAGGGAGGGGTTCAACATGGCCAAGTTGGTCTTGCCACAGGCCGAGGGGAAGGCAGCGGTGATGTATTTCTTGACCCCGTTGGGATCGGTGATGCCCAGGATGAGCATGTGCTCGGCCAGCCAACCCTCCCGCTTGGCAATGGTGCTGCCAATGCGAAGGGCGAAGCACTTCTTGCCCAGCAGGGAGTTGCCACCATAACCCGATCCATAGGAGACGATCAAGTTCTCGGCGGGCTTGTGCAGGATAATGGTGCGCTCGGGATCACAGGGCCAGGAGGACTGCTCCACCTGTCCATTGGCTGGGGTGCCAACCGAATGCAGACAGCGTACGAACTCCTCCTTCTTGGCCAGTTGCTGGAGCACTGCGGCTCCCATGCGGGTCATGATGCGCATGGAGGCCACCACATAGGCGGAATCGGTGAGCTCAATGCCGATCTTGGAGAGCGGCGAGCCTACTGGACCCATGCTGAAGGGCACCACAAACATGGTGCGTCCCTTCATGCAGCCGGGGAAACGCTGTTGAACGGCCGCCTCCATGTCCACCGACGATATCCAGTTGCCCAGAGTTCCCTTCACTCCCTCGGTGGGAGTGGGAATCGTCTCCTCACGCTCCTCGGTGCAGATGAAGGTGCGCGACTCCACACGGGCCACATCCGCCGGATTGGTGCGAGCCAACCAACAGTTCGCATACTTGGGCAGGGGCACAATGGTGCCAGCCTCCAGCATGGACTTGATCAGGATCTTGTTCTCCTGCTCGCTGCCATCGCAGATGTGCACCTGATCGGGCTGGCACAGAGCGATGCCCTCCTCCACGAAATTGCGGACTCCGGCGGTCAAGGAGTTGACATCGCCGTACGAGATGGGAATGCCACGGATGTGGCTATAGAGGCCACAATTGTCCTGGCGGAGCTTATGCAACTGGGGCAGACCACAGACATTGCCAGAGCTAATGGAGAAGGAGAGGGGAAGAGAGAGGTAGAACGGAAATTATGGCAACTGTTTCAGAAGATGCGAAAATATTGTGGAAAATTCTTGCGGAAAACTGTTGCAACAGAGCAATGAATGCACTTGCTTGCAACGAATTGTGGCAATATTTTTCTCTTTTGCATTTGGATATTTTTGGATTGTGGAGAGGGCGGGGAATATGGGGCAAACGTGGCAGGGGCATGTGATAGAGGCGGGGGGAGGTTTTTTTTACTTACATAATTTTGCTTTGTTCGATGAGCTCAGGCATTTTGCTTGTATTTTTTATGTATTTCTTTCAAATGAAAAAAATCGATTGGAATCAAATTATTGATTTTTATTTTTATATTTATTTATCGCTTATTTATCGTGGCAAAGTGTTTCGCACGATTTTTGATTTGGTTATCACAAATGGAATTATCACAATTTATTTTTTGTTTGTGTTTTGTTATTTGGTGGGTTAATTTTTTGTTTTGTTTTATTTTGTTTTGCTTTTTTCAGGCTTTTACTTTCATATGTTCTTCCAAAGTTTTTTGTCAAACATCAATTTGATTTTCAGACCACTGAAATGAAACTCTTCACTTGATCTTTCCATTTACTCTGACCACGAGTAACTGATGCCAACTGCCTGGCTAAGCGGCCTTTTATACGCTCCCATTGCCCAAGTGCCTCGCGTCGTTCGTCGATAAGACTAGAATTTGTGTGCGGTTCGTGTGGGACTCGGGTGGTGTGACGAGACGATCGCTTCGATTTAACGATCGTGGGGATTTGTTTGTGTCTGTGTGTGTGTTGATCGTTTTTATGAGCGAGAGGGTCAAACTACAGGCCCGCTGATTGGCCGCTGTGTGGAGGCTCGCCAGTTGTTTTGGTTTTTCAACGCACTGGGAACTGGGACAGCGGTCCCGGGAGGGGGTAACGATGCACACTTGGGTTAGGTAGGGAGAGTGGGGGAAGAGAACTGAAAACCACTTGGCAACAGGCGTCTGTTGGTGTTTGTGTTTTGTCGTATTTTCTAGGCTGATTTCGATCGAAGCAGCAATCGCATTGATAAACAATCGTGGTACTTTCTGGGTGTCCCTGCAGTGAGTTCTTCTTGCTTTTGTTTGTTAATTCAATTATAATGTTTATGCTTTTATTAGTTAGCCGCTTAACTTATTTATTTTTTTTCGCTTTGGCAAAAAATAGCTCACTGTAGTGGGAGAAACCAGTTGTGTTGTGTTTTTGTTTTGGGTGCGGTTACCAGACAGCTGTGCATATAGAAAGAAATCTGTGGTGTTTGTTTTATACCCCGTATCCAAAGAGATATCCAGTTTGCAGGCAAAAAAGAGAGCCTACTCGATTATTAGCATCATCAGACGATGTAGATCGTGTAGAATCTGAGAATTTAACTTGATTTCCATGATATCAGCTTGAGGTAGAGGCACTTCTTATTCCCACGCCTGTTTACACACCTGAAAATAACATAATCTTATAACATTTATCGCACTTTTTCAGTTATCGTGATAGCAAACTTGCAAATCGATTAACAAATAGCAAAGATAAAGTGGAAAACAATGAATGGATCACTGGAACTGCGGTTATGATATAAAAACTGTTATCCGAGAAGGAAATTCCGTATAAAAACTGGTGAGTCAATGATTCTGATCAACAAGCCGACTGGGTAGAGGGTACCACATAGTCGTCTTCCTTTGATTCTTTTTTTGCGTGTGTTTTCTAAGAGCCTCCACACGCGCCCATCTACGCCTACACCTACACGCCTCATCACATGAGGGATACGACGGGGAATAGTATATGATTTCTATATAAACACGATTGTCAGAATGCCAAAAACAGAAACTTGTGACGGATAAAGATCGAGATATATATTTATATAGTCTGATGATCAAGTCTCAATGCCCCGCCCCATAAGATGATGGAGGCCATGGTCAGTTGCCGCCATTCATGTGACATTTGCCGGTGTTTTGGTGTATTCTTTGGACCCCATCCAAGAATAGTATCCAAGTGTTGATCATGTGTTTTTTGTTTAGAAGGAGAAATGAAGGTTTCTCTGAGTGATTGTCTGGTCTCCGTTTATGTCTCCGTTATGAATCCAGTTACCATTCACTTGACCCAGACCTAAAAAAGGGATTGTCGCTGGGCAACCTTGAAGGACTCGATCGAACTGAACTGGACTGGACTGGATGTGTCCAGTCCCCCCACCCCATCATTTAATTGAGTTTGCCTCGTGTATTGATCTTGGTTTTGGTTTTTTGTTGCTGCTTTTTGGTATATACGAATATGTTTATTTATAAACTATGGACTTGTTTTTCTAGTTGGGCCTGATAATCTTCATCATCGTTGTTAATTGCTCAGACACAGACTCTCAACACACTGAGCTCACATTAAAAGCTCCTGGGTTAGCTCTCCTCCCTTCGTACCCCCCCTCCCAATCTAATTAGCACACCATCGACAGAAAAATTCGCGCGTTTTGATGAGTTGAGTTTACTTGAGACTGACGTCAATAGACGACGACGACGCTGTACAGCTGAGAAAACATAATCAAATTGGAATCAATATATTTTTAAAATCAATGTAGATTCACGGGTTATCGCTTACGACGAGCCTCTGAGCTGCCCCTTTTCACAAAAAGGGTCTTCTAAATATAGAACCGGAACTAAGTTAGGGCCATGACCTGAATCTTAATTTAAACCTAGGTAACTGTAACTTCTGAGAGGGACGAGAGATCTTCTCGAGGGTCTTAGTTAATCCCGATCTCGATGAGATACTCTTTGGTTCATGGTCTGCCCATATTGTCCACCCAATTTCTGTCCATAATCATGCCACACACATTCTTTTGCCACCTCGCAATCAGTCCCTGGCAACCAAAAGAGGCTCGGCTGACTTCACTGCGAAGCGATCTGCTTGCAGAACCTTGCCCGTTCTTTTAATAAACTCAATTTTTTGTTGTTTTCGTTGTTTTTTGGCATTTTATTTGCTTGTTTTTCTGCCTGATAATTGGCGTTCGAATTGTGGATTTATACAGTTGTTTACGGGACGACGACAGGCCTCTGGGTCCCAATCCCGCGGCACAACCCAGTTCAGATAAGGCACTCTGGCCACGCCCCTTAGAAATCAGAAATTTTGTTGTTCAATTGTTTTCTCTCTTTTCGTCGTTTTTATTTTATGCAATTAAATCTATGATTAGAAAATAACCTATGGAACACACTTCATCACATGTTGGCTACACGCGCCTTCAGTTCACTCAGTTGCTGGGACACCTGTTGGGGCAAATGATGGCCCACCTGTTCGGCGAAATACTTCTCAATCTCAGAGGCCTCCTGTTGCCAGAATTCTTTGGGTAAATCGAAGAGTTGTTTGAGATCCACCTGACTCTTCAGGCCGGAGACATTTAGGGCATCTTTGCTGGGCAGACGACCAATTGGTGAGTCCTCGAAGCATTTCTCATCCTGAACACGTCGGAACACCCAGTCGAGGACACGGGAATTGTCTCCGAAACCGGGCCAAAGGAATTTGCCATCACTGCTCTTGCGGAACCAGTTGACATGGAAGATTTTGGGTAGCTTACGTCCCTCTTGCTCCATGGACAGCCAATGGGATAGATAGTCACCGAAATTGTAGCCGAAGAAAGGACGCATAGCGAAGGGATCGTGCATGATGGTCTTGGCCTTGTGTTCGGCCGCTGCAGTGGCCTCACTTCGCATGGCAGCTCCCATGAAAACGCCGTGACTCCAGTTGCGGGCCTCGTAGACTAGAGGAACGCCGGAGGGGCGGCGACCACCGAAGAGTATGGCTGAGATCGGGACTCCCGCACTGTCCTCCCATGCATCATCGATAATGGGACACTGTGAGGCGGGAGTACAGAAGCGCGAATTCGGATGGGCAGCTGGTTTGCCGGATTCCTTGGACCAGAGCTTACCAAGCCAATCGGTGACCGTGACATTCGACAGATGCGAGTCCTCCATGCCCTCCCAGTAGACACCGCCGTCTGAGGTGGTGGCCACATTCGTGAAGACTGTGTTCTTGAAGACCATGTCCATGGCAATAGGATTTGTGGCACGTGAAGTGCCCGGAGCGACCCCAAAGAAGCCATTCTCCGGATTGATGGCGCGCAGAACGCCCTTCGAATCGAACTTCATCCAGGCAATGTCATCGCCCACGCATTCCACCTTGTAGCCCGGCAGAGTTGGGGTCATCATGGCGAGGTTTGTCTTGCCGCAAGCGGACGGGAATGCAGCTGCAACATAGATCTTCTTGCCCTCTGGATTTGTTATGCCCATGATGAGCATGTGCTCGGCCAGCCAACCCTCCCGCTTGGCAATGGTGCTGCCAATGCGAAGGGCAAAGCACTTCTTGCCCAGCAAGGAATTGCCGCCATAACCCGAACCATAGGACACAATCTCATTTTCAGCGGGCTTGTGCAGGATAATCGTACGTTCAGGATCACAGGGCCAGGAGGGATGGTCTTGGACTCCAGACTTGGGTGTGCCCACCGAATGCAAACACTTGACGAATTTCCCGTCGCCCTTCTGTAGCTCGTCTATCACAGGACCTCCAGCACGGGTCATAATCTTCATGGACTCTACAACGTAGGCGGAGTCGGTGATCTCAACGCCAATTTTCGAGAGCGGAGATCCCACTGGACCCATGCTAAATGGAATGACGTACATGGTGCGACCCTTCATACTGCCGGGAAACCTCTCCCCAATGGCCGCCTGCATATCGGCCTCAGAGATCCAATTGCCCAGAGTGCCAGGTGTGGCCTTTGGGGTAACTGGCACCGTCTCCTCCTTGCTATCGGTGCAGATGAAGGTCTTTGACTCCACCCGAGCCACATCGGCGGGATTGGTGCGAGCCAGCCAGCAATTATCATACTTTGGCAGTGGTAGGATGGTTCCGTGTTTCAGCAGAAGAGCTTGGAGTAGCTTGCTCTCCTCTTGGGAGCCATCGCAGATGTGTATACGTTCCGGTTGACACAGACTGGCGCACTTCTCCACATATTCCCGGACAGAGGGTGTCAGAGCCTTTGCATTGCCATACTGCACGGAGAGCGAGCGACGGCAAATCAAACGGAAATTCTGAACAGTGACCCCGCCAGAGAGGCTAGAAGAAAAAGAAGAAGAAGAAGGAAGGGTTCTCAAAATTTAAACGTCTTTTAATGAGGTAGATCGTAAATGAGTAGGAGACTACCTAGCCTACCATCCGCTAACTACCTGCCATAAAATTTCGTTAAAATTTTCTGATTTCGTAAACATTTATTCCAAAACTAAAAACCTTTGAGTAAATCCATATAAGTAGAAAAAAACTAAATGTGTCAAACACAACTGTACCTACAATTTGACATTCTAAGTGTATGCACGCACAGCTGCTGTAAGACAAAAACTGGCTAATCAGCTGTTCGCTGGTCGCCGTCGTCCATCGTCGTCGTCGTTGTCGTCTGGTTGTGCTGGTTTTTATGCTGGGGGTTTTTTCGTGTGTGTGTTATTTCTTCTGTTTTTGTTTTGGAAACTTGATTTACACAGCAAACCAAAACGACATGAAATTCGCGTGGTTTTTTTTCAGAGGGGATTCCAAACAGTTGTAAGGAACGGGGAGACAGGGAGCAGAGAGACTGAGGGGCAGACCTTCAATTGCGAGACGCGGACGCGTCACTTTCATTAGAAGTGGTTCCAGGCCATGGCGATGGCGATATTGGTGTCTCGCTTACTCTCTGAATGATGCAATGTTTCATCAGCCATAAGCAGACGCGATCGCTCTCGCAGTCTCTCACAACGGGTATCACTCTCTCTCTCTCTCCCTTTCGAGCTATATCTGACTCTCTGTTATGATTGTCTGGGTCGGGTCGTTTAGCTGTCGGTTCTTCGGTTAATTTTTCAGACAGATACAATAAAATTATCTACTCTCGGAGTGGTGTAAACATCATTTCCGTTGCCGAAAACTCTTATCTACTTATACAACAGAGCGCTCAATCATTGAATGCGTCCAGGTCAAAGTCCACTAACCATCAATTCAGTCTCTCTTCTCGCTGGCAGGGCTGCCCCAGCCAATTGTTGTGACGTCACTAACGCCAGCAGCCGTTTTCTGTGTCTACTGCGCAGTTGTCTATCACTTGAATTGGACCTGCCCTGGTTTATATTTACATAAACGGTTCGTTCAGTTTATCTATCTGTCTGTCTGTATGACTCCAGCGTGTGATCCGAATGATAATATCATCGATGGCTTGTCCTTGGCTTTTGCCAGCAACTTGCTAATTAATTACTCTGCTAATTGAAGCGAAATGAATTTTTTAGCTAATGTTTAAACTTGCTTTCTCTTGGTGGGGACACAAAACAGATTCCCTCGCGAATTGTGTCTGGACTTTATCTATGAATTCAACCATTTTATCGTCTTTGGCTTTTTTTTGTCGGCCTTTATTTTGTTTATGGCCAGCTTTTGAAATTAGCCTTGTTTATACTACCATCATTTATGGGGGCCAAAACGATAAGCTTTAACTAGGACTATGAACTATTTTATTTAAATATCAGCCAGTCAGATTCAGTGCCATTATCTCTCAATGGTGTTTAAGCAGCTAATTATACCAAGTAGCTACTATATGGACACATGTATTTGATTACTGCCACGCGCCTCTGTTGAGAGGAACTACAACTGGGAAAAAATGCTGCGCAGATTGGCCAGCCCCATGTCTATTTTCGGTGATAACGAACTTTGGAAAGAAAAAGAAAACAAAATAAAGACAGAGAAAGAGAGAGCACTATATACTATATATGTATATATTCGGGGAATCGATTTGTGCCTGTGGCAGGGAAATACCAATTTGCTGTCACTCGCAAAAGTGTGTTGGCCTTCTTTCGAAATGGCAAACTAAATTTCCTTTACCGAACTTTCACACTTTTACATTTGCGAAGTAAACCACTCATATACCCAGTAAATCGTAAAAACTTTAATGAGATTATCTTTTAAATATTATATGAAACCATTTTGTTAATTTGCAAAGTTCTATGAACCTTAAATTAAGAACGGAAAACAAAATATTGTGAAATAAGTTGATATATAACCTAGGAAATACCCAATTTAAGTGCTGACAGAGTGTTTTCATTATGATTTTTTAGGAATGATAGCTCATTCACGCATTTACCTAAAGCACTTCACGTGAAACAGGTTGATTGCATAACATTTGAAACGATTTCCATACAGGTTTCATATACTACCTAAAAATATCGGTTTCCAATTCTTAGGTCTTATTACTCTTACAAAGAATCGGAATAGCATAAAACAATAAATATGCTTTTACTCAAATATTTATATTTTTTTGATATTTTCCAAATTTTTGTATTATTTTTGAAGTATTTATTTTTTATTTTTGAATATCAAGCAAACATCTATTAAAAAGAGTGAATTTTGTATGTTTAGGGCAAAAGTTAGGCACAAATTGAACAAGTGACGAGCAGGAGTTCCTCAGCATTGTTAAAAATTTCATAAAAATGTACAAGGATAACAAGAGGATCCTCAAAAAGAAAGAACTCTGTGAAACATGAAGCTTACTCCAAGGTATATATTCCGAAAAGTAAAGGGAAACTTAATGATTTCGACTCCATAGGCTTTTTCCTGCACTATCACCAACCCGATAATTAAATATAGCCTTACATTCATTGTAAATTCCAAATAAAACAATGAAAATTGAGTTTTATTTTCTTTTCAGTGACGCCATGAATATTGACCGTCTCTACCTTTGATGGTCTCTCTCTCTCTCTCTCACCCTCTTTCGCTCTCTTTTTCTCTTACTTTATTTCGGTCTTGTCTTGTATTTATTTTTATTTTTCATTAAAAAAACACACAAAAACGAAACTGAGAATTTTCATGCGTTTGCAAAAATAGCGTAGAGCATACGCAGAATTTTAGCGAGCGCGTGTTTTTTTTTTGTTATATGGAAAATTTATGACTCGACATACTATATGTATATACATATACATATATGTATAAACATAAATCTGCATATATGTAGGTAGTATTTTGGTTTATATTTATCTCTCCTTCATCCCCCAACTGAGTGCCACATGGCAACCATAATTGTTGGATTTTCAGGCTGATGCAAAATGATGAGAATATTTGCAAACATCTTAACGAGAGCTGTACTTTTTTTTCTAAATCTTTTTTTGAGAAACTGGTTCCTTCATAAAGTTCATTAGCCTTGGCCCTAAAACCAAACCCCAAAAAATTGTGGGAGACACAACAACGAAAACAAAGAACACTCAAATAAAGGCTAAGGGCAGACATAATCTTAAGAACTTCGTCTCCGTCTCCACCGGTAATGTCCATGTCGTGGTTGCCCCCTTATCAGCTGGCCATCAAAACAAAAACTGAGCCACTCGAATCTCAATGGAAAGCGAATTCGATTTCGAATCGGTTTTAACCAGTTAACTACGTTTCGTTTTGATTTCTTTATGACTAGCGCGTGGCACAAAGAGTCCTAAAATCTCGCAAAAAAAAAAAACACTTCAGTCTGCCAGCTATTTGTTGTTATTATTGTGCATTGTTTATTTTAGTTTCTGTTTACAGTCAGTTTGTACGACGATGACGTCTTGATTGCCGGGGATTTGCCGTTGTCTCTCTGATTCTGTTTTTCTGTTAGTCATTCAACTCGGGACCGAGAAATCAGAGCGAGAACTCGGGACTCGGTGCTTGCATGCGCCACTTAAGTGAACTGATGGAAATTTTTCCTACCCTACGACTAAATCTTAATCTAGGGATCAGAGACGTCACACAGTAGTATATGTTAATACATACGTGTATTTATCAATATTATAAATACGATCTAATAATATGAATTTCTATATACATATATTGAGTTCGTTTGTATATTCTCAAAATCTGTTTATTAATATGATGTCTTCTTTCATAAGTAACATTCATCTTGTACGTGACATAAAATAGAAATATGCTTGAGTTATAGACAACTTTTTACTTCAAATGAAAAATAAGTTAAACATATTATTCAGAATATATAATATCATATATTTCATTAGACTCTTTTTTTATTTTCCATATACCAAAAACATCTTTAAGAATGTTTACCAATGTAATTCAACTTGAAGATATCAAATGTAATTAGAGATATTAAATTATTTCTAGATACAAAATAGAACAAAATATTATGCTGAATTATATGAAGAAACAATAATATAATATTTGCCTAATGTAATCATAACTTTTCTGTCATCATTGTTGTATTTGAATGTGTATATAACCCAGGCTTTAATATTACCTTTCAATCAAATCAAATGAATTTCAGGTATAATAGTAAATTTAATCAAATTTTAAACGTAGTCAACCTAAATCAGAATTATAGGATAAATTATTGCAAAGTTCTCAGATACAAAATCATGTTAAATTTCATTTCATAGGCTTATAAATTCTTTAACTACAAAAACTGAAAATACTAAATTGTTTTAAGAGAAAAACAATTTACATTTAGATTTGAAGATCTGTTTGCCATCTTGCATATTGACATAATTCAACTCTTTTGATCTGTTTCCCTCTTGATTAAGGAATTTCTTTCATCTTTTGTCTCAATATTGTCTTGATAATATTTGACTTTGATCTTTCGATCTTTGTTCGTAATCCCCACCGAGAAGTTTCCTTGTCCTAGGCACAATCATTGTCTATCAAACTGCGCAGAAAGTAGGTACAATTTGTATTTCTCCCCCACCTTCCCATAGTACTTGGTGCCAGTTAAAACTAGAATTTATTAGTTGTATGTCTGGCTGGCTAAATGGTTTTCATAATGCAATTAAGAGTGCCGCTACCGCATATCAAAGTCCATGAAAAAACCAACCAGCAACCTAGCACCTAATATATATGTTTGCCAATTGATAAGAACCTCCACACTTCTATATTATATAGAACCAGAGATTACAATAATTCCGTTATGTGTATAAGGTAATGGACAAATCGACGATGATGGTTCAGCGAATAAATATTGATTCAGATTTTCATAAATATATTTCCATTTTACACTTGGAGCAAACGTCATCGAAAGGGGGAGAGAGAGAGGGTGGAGTGGAGAGGCAACTAAATACAATATCTTATCTAGTTTTGTTCAAAAATATTCTTGGAATTGTCTGGTAAACAAACAATTAACTGATAAGCTCTAACCTGGATCATTAGCGCCAAACGAAAAACCGACAACCGAAAACTAGAAATCGAAATATATATCATATTATATTTTTGTCCTGATTGATTTGAGCTTAAAATGTCATCAGGCGAATGAAGAAAAAGAGAGGCGCGTGCCCTGTGAACAATGTCATTGGCATGTCGATCGTTGTTTTGCGTTTGCTATTATTGTTATTTTGAATAAATATAGTAAATTTATTTATTATTGTGAATTTCAGCGCCTTTTTTTTGCCACTTGGGGGGGCTCGGCTGGTCTGAGCCTCTTCTCACACACACATAATGAATAACAATGTTGTTATTATTAATAGAGCTGTCGAAAGGTTATCAATGGGAATTATCAATGACCATGTCAGGCGTTGCAAATAACAAAACAAAAGTATCTCACGGATACGTCAGTTCATTCGCCTGCCCTGCTCTGCCCTGCCCAGTGTATTTTGTTGTGCATTGTGTTGACTATTTTGAAATTTACTTCGCCGGTTTGTGTTTTGGCCAAAACACACAAAAAAACACGCCACCATCGGAAAGAGTGAGAGAATATCAAAACAGAAACCAAACAAGTAAATCAGACACAAAAAGATTTCTTCCAAAATGTCGTTGCTGTTGCTAGGCGGCCTCAAAAACCAAAAACAAAAGGCAATACCTACCTCACCTACTCTCAGATACGCACACACAGATACCCACTCCCACACACACACACACACACAAAGCAAGCCCGTCGAACAAGTGTCCAAACGATCGAAGAAAAACGAGTCAAAACAAAATTACAAAAATAATAACAAAGTATGGGTGGAGCAGGGGAGTGGCAGGTGGGGGGAGGGGCGGCAGATGCTGATAAAAAAAGGCAAACAAAGAAGCTTTTTCAAATAATTTGTTAAATGAAAAACTTCAAGCATACTTTGCAAGGCAAAAATGTTGTCAAGTGTGCCCCCAAAAGTAGGCTATAGAAAAACTTGAAAGAGCTTTAAGAACAAAGCTGACTACAGCGACGACGACGATGGACGATGATGATGATGATGGGTTTCATTGATAAAAACAACCACTGGACAAAGGGCAGGCCAGAGCAGCTAAGGGGCGGAAATGGCTGAGTGCGAATCAAGTAAATTGTTTATAAACAAACTACTAAGAGAATGAGAGAAAGTAAAAGTGGGAGAGACCCGCTCTCCCTCTCTCTCTGAGAGTACATTGATCTTAGCGGCAAGTAAAGTGACATTAACATTGGTTGACTCTTGCTTCGCCTTGAAGATGCTGATAATATATATAATCCAAATGATGGAAATTTCCTCGCCATTCGAGTGGCCCTCGCAAAGTACTTCACTTTGTAGTTTCTTTGGGGTAGGTTCTATTACAAAAACCAGAGGTCGGGCCTTATCTTCTCGGCTATACCCCTCTAAATTAATATAAAATTTAACTAAAATGTAGAATAAGCAGATCGATGCAATGAGCGATGGTAAAAATGTTTAATCATGTGTTTATACATATAGATTGTATATATATTCTTTATCAGCCTGACAGCTAACTCGATATGGTGTTGATTGTCAGTCTATTCTAGTATAAACTGGAGCTAAAATGTGTATACCCCCAATATTAGACCAACTACTCAAAGAAGTGATTTGAAATTTGAAGTTTAAAAGGTCAAAAAACGCTTTCTTTTATATAATTCCTATTGCTATATATTTCCGGCGCCACTGCAAACCTCACTAGGTCTATTTGGGACCTTCTTTTTAAAGGATAACGTGGACCTAACCTAACCTTTTCTCATAAATAGCTTTAAATTGAATGGACTGAGAAATAAGAGATAGGATTAAACAACTAAAATGTATTCGAAGCGTGTCAGAGTAGAAGTTTTCATAGAAACATTGGTAGAAGCGAAGTGTTTTCGATAATAATCCTTTGTTTTTAGACAACGAATAACAATTTTCATAATAATATCTATCTTCAATGTAAATTAAGGAATCTAATATCTCAGCCTAAGTCAATCAATCGAACAGATATAAAACCCTTTCATTGCAGTTTATGATATTTTTGCTGATTGATGAAATATACTTTATATGCTCAGCAGGGCACACTACCATATCTATATGCCTATGGTTAGCGAGTGTACTTAACCACTTGTAAATGAACTCGGCCAAACAATGTCAAACCGCAACTCACCCGCATCTTAGCATCTGAACACCTTTGAGCATCATTCTGGTCGTATTTCTCTGGTCTGCTCTGCTCTCTTCCTTTCACTTTTTTATTTCTTTGCTTTTCGTCGTGGCGCACTTGGCAAATTTTCTTCTTTTCGTCTTTTTTAATGAATTTATTTCGTTGTCGTACGCTTCTAATTAAATTGCACTTTTAATTTCAATTTGTATATGTTTAAAACCAACTAATTGAATTGAATGATGGGGCGGCTGACTCTCGAAGGCCTCTCAGGGGGCACTTGTTGCGCTTCAGCTCAGCTGGAGTTGTTGTTGTTGTTGCTGTCGGTGGAGGACTGAGGAGAAAAGGAGAAGGCTGAGATCTAGATAGAGATGGTGGAGACGGTGGAGGCGGAGGAGCGCACTTGTTGCTGCTTGGGCACCACAAACCAAACTGAAACTCTTGCGCTTAAGTAACCATATTATTATACATTCATTTTCTGTCTTTACTTTGCACCGCTCATTCGATTCTCACATATATGTATAGAGAGACAACATATGTTTTGTGTTTTGGTTTCGTTTTCGGTTTTTTTTTTTATTTTTGGCTCTGATAAGATAAGAAGAACTTGCCTCCACCTCCTCCTGCACCTTCTTTTCAGCTACGTGCCGCCCACAGCATGCACCAGTTCAGCATAACCGAAACACTGGAAGTGAAACCGAAACACTGGAACAGGAACTGGAACTGGAACTCCTGCACATTGCACTTCTCGGTCATTCCAGTCGTGTGGGTGGAAGTTTCCACATAGGTTCAAACATTGTGTTTGGAGTGGCATTCTTTTTGGTTTTTCTTATCAATTTTCGATCAATATCGATTATGCATTATCGTTGTTCGATGTTTTTTATAGAACCAATGCCATTTACAATACCATTTTGTTTCCAATAAAAATATTACCGCTTACTATTTATATTTACCTACGACCAATTTACTTTTTAATCATAATTACCCCAAAGAGAAGGTCATTTAAAAGAGAAAATTTGTTGCACTCAACCCGTGGGGGGTGGAGCGGGCCTGGCCCCCGTAAAACTACTAACTTATCAAATGTATTAAATGTAGATTATCTTGTTGGCATGTTTAGCCAATCTCTGAACTACGTCCCTGCCTTCTAATCATGCTTGCCAAAAAAAACATAACAAAATTAAATACACCAACTTTCCGAAGCCGATAAGCCTCGGTCCAAGGTGCCTCCTGATCATCGGTCTATCTGGAATCCCATAAATTTCACTCAGTCGACTTGCAGTTGCGTCTGGTGACACTTAAACGTGCCATCTGCGGCACAGTGGGACGACAGTTCAAGACAGTTGGTTTTTTCCTCATTCTTTTTGTTTTTAATTTAATTTGAGTCAGAAATATGAACGCGGGTCAAGCTAATTTTTTGTCCACCTCCCAGAATTCGGTAGAAGATGTAAGGGATCGCAATCTTCATTGGCATTTTATAAATATATATCATTCTACAATATTTTGTATTCAAGTATTTTCTTCCAAGCTTTGATGTTTTAAATGTCTTTTACAAATGTGGAAATTGACAATAAAATTAAGACATAAATTATTGTAATCCCCCAAAAAAGGATAAGTGCACCCTGGGAAAGATGGTCCGTTTTCACGTAAGAATTTATGAAATAATAGTAAAATAATTTAAAGGGCTCTTTAACCTTAAAGATAGCCATTGAACCACATTCAATATATGGTAAAGCCATTCATAGTTTATAACAACAATTTATACATAAGTTGTAAAACGGCATCAAAGTGGAAAAATTTGAAAGAAAAATTAAAATTTCAAGTTCATTTTCCTTACAAAAATAAAGTAATTTAGTCGACGGACCGACTTGGATATATATGTACCATGGATATACTCGGTCATTTGTATTCCGATTTGTATGGAATTTAGTGGAAGATGTTAGATGATTTGGTGATAGATGTTCATAACATATGGTATGCATAGTAAGTATAATTAGCAGTACATCATTAAGTAGAACGATCTTTCCTTTATCCAAAATCAATGAAAATCAGCTTTTTGATTTTCGGGCTATGGCTAAGTATTTACAAAAAAACAGTTTTTCATTTTAATAGGATATTATTATTGGTGTGCCCTAAAACTTTCTTGTACAGAGTTTCCCTTAGTTTTACCATTTTACCTTTAAGATGATATAGGTTTCGAGACAAGTTAATGCAATTTTAGAATGTGGCATTAATTTCATTCATTCAAATTGCATCCAAGTGGCACAGTGGAACTAGAGCTGGAAGTAAACTCTTTCCCCATTTCAGCTTTCCCTCCCTAGTCCTTCATGATTGCTGAAATGATCCATCAAGTTAATGACTTCGATTGAAGCTACCAAAAAGTACCCAAAGATAAAGTACCCAAAAGTAGAAAACACATTTTTGTTGTTTTTGCTCTTCTTCAACTTAACGCACTAATGTTTTTTAAATATCTTTATTAATAATAATTACCTGCATACATATACTATTATAATAATGTTTTTTTTTTGTAATCTTCATCCAATTCTTGCTCCAATATAAGTATTATAATTTTCTCTTTACTGGTTTCTTTTTATTAATTTTTTTTTGTTAAGATTCTTTTTTTTCGTTTGTTCTAATACAATGAAATTTGCACAAGTCCATTTTGCATTTAGCACTACGACAATAATTGATATACAATATTTATAGATCGTATGTGGTAAATGTATATGTATGTGTGTGTGTGTGTGTGTGTGTGTGTGTGTGTGTATATATATGTATATAGTAGTATATTTATATAGATGTAGGTATGGCATAAACTATATACTTTGGTTTTATTTTTCTTTACGGTTTTTCTTTTTTTATTTTTTATTTTTTTGGTACTATGTATTTGGTTTCGGTTTCAATTGCGAGGATATGACTTGACAACGGGATGGAGAGAGCGGGAGAAAGGGAGGGATGGAAGTGGGAACTTACTTTACAGTTACATACTAACGGCTAGAGTTCTCTCTTTATACAAAAACAACTGTCCTTCCAAAGGTACATCGATCCAACAAGCAAGTTATATATACTATATATATATGTATATATCCTGATGTGTATAAAAGTAAAATGTAGTCCCAAAAAAAACAAAATAATACGAAATTATAGGAAATCGAAAACTGCTCTACAAATCTCTCTAAAACTTGACGTGACCCATATACAATATATGTGAGTATAGCTCGTAATTATATATGTATGTATATCTGTCTTCTGTCTTCTTATTGTCTTCAACGTTTTCTGTTTTTTTGCCGTTTAATTCATCTGCTTTTAAAAATTGCAAGTTTTTGATTTGATTTTCAATTCTTTTGAACGCTTACAGGGGAAATGTATCTGAATCTGAGTGGAAAAAAGTAGTTACAGCTGTGGGGGAAACCGAATAATCTCTGTGTGTCTGTGGGTTTGGGTGGGTAAGTGTGTGTAAAGTGATCGATCGAGTGCTACTTAAGAACTAGTTAAATATTATATAGGTTTCATATTTACGGTTTGTTTTAATGAAGAACTTTACAACCACTAAAACTATTCACAGCAGTTTATTTTCTTCTTCTGGTTTGTTGAATGTTCAAAATAATACAAAGAAAACGTGAAAAGTGGCTGCAGAAGGAAAAATTGTCCAACCAAAAAATGTGATTTTTTGTTTTAGATGAGTTTTTGCTTAGTCTACAATTTGAGGATATTATTTAGAATATCACACATTCCTTGTTTTGCATTTACTTTTGGTTTTGAATTTAGTATATAAATTTTTGTTTGATTTTTATAGATTGAAACCGAACAGAGAATTGGAGAACGAAACTAATTTGAGTTAAACTCTTAGATAGAAAATGCCTTTTTGTAATTAGGTTTTTTTTCCAAGTGCTAGATCAACTAATATAAGTATATATATGTATATATAGATTTATATATTTTAAAAACAAAAAGCGTTTGCAATTCAGAAATCTCTTTTTGGCCAGAGGCAGGATAATCCAAACCTACAAAAGACACAAAAAAGTGTCTTATAGGCAGAGACGAGTATGGGGGAAAACGGTTTGGGGTCGGGGGTCATTCAGTTTTGTGTGTGTGTGTGTGTGTGGTAAAGCTTAAAGCGCGTCTCAACTAAATGCTACAATTAAACAAAAATTAAAATTGTTAGCAACCCGTTTTTAGTTCGCTTCTTTTTCGTTCTGCTCATTGTACTCTTCATTTTTGTGTTTTTCTTTTCAGTTTAGTTTAGTTTAGTTCAACAGATTTGGGGCTTAGACTATGTTAAAATACTTAGATTAGGTCAATATATTTATAAATGGTTTCTCCTCTTAACGTTCTTCTGCATTCTAAACGAGAAATTCACTTGCATTCGTTCATTTTATCTACACATCGTAGGCATCCTTTTTGCTGTAGTTTTGCTTTCTGCTTGTTGGCACATTTAGCACATTTGTTGTTAGTTTCGTGGTTGTTGTAGTTGGACGCATCATCATCATACGCATGGTCATTGGTTTGTCCTCCTCATCGTCGTCGGAGAAGTCACTCTGAGTCTTCACATGACCACCCAAAGCTGGGCCACTGAAATCGTTCTCATCATCCTCTTCATCATCATCCTACAGATATGGAATTAAAACAGATGAGTAACGACAAAAAGGAAGGAAGAAGACTTCTTAAATGAAGAAAAACTATACTTAAGAATCTGTAGATAATCCTCTTAGAAAGAAAGACAAAAAAAAACAACCAAAACAAATCATTCATACTTAAGAATATAAATCATAATAAACAGCTGAGAGAGAGCTTGGCCCACAGTGCGTATACTTTACACACTCGCACTCACACACACACATAGACAAGAAAAGCTCTCTACACACACACGCATACATAGAAAATAAACACAACGTAAGCATTAACGTCAACGTAAATGGTGTAAGAAATAACGTAAGCTGTTTACAGTTACAAAACGTTGAAAATTCAAATTCAAATAAAATTGAAATTTTTGTTACCTGTTTTCAATTAGTTTTAGCCACGTTTTCGCTGCCAATTTCTGTTTTTTTTTTTTGGACTACTTATATACAAACGAATCGAATTTTTGCCCTATACGGAAAATTGAGCCTTCATCTCGTTTAGCTTCTTGCTTTTTTTTTTTGTTTTTTGGTTTAGCAACTAAACTAAGTTTTTGTTTTTGTTTTTGTTTTCTTTGTTTCATAAATAATTGTTTTGTTCTTGTAAACACTTAGAAGGCGAGCTTGCGATTGTTGTTTTTTCTTTTCTTGTGTTTTGTTTTGTTTGTTAATTATTTGCTGTGCGTTCTTGATTAGTAAATATTTTGGTTTCGGGTTTTGATTTTAACTGATGGGATGAGCAATTTGGGGTTATAGTAGTTATAGAGAGATTTTAGGAAGATTAGTTATAATAGCATTATGATGTTTTCTTCGTTTTTGTTTTTCGGCAGACGGCATTTGTGAATTTTTTTTTTTGGTTGTCCTTACTTCAGTGTTAGAGCTACGTTTGGTTTAATTGTTTAATTCAATTTCAAAACTTTTTTCAATGTTGGTGATTTGTTTTCAATTAATTCTAATTCTAAAACATTGAATTCAAACACAACAGATAAAAGTATTAGAGACAAAAAGAAACAGAGAGAGAGAGAGAGAAAGAGATTAGAGTGTGTGATTAATGCCAAGTGAGTTGAGTGATCGATTGATTGATTGATTGATTGTCTAGTGGATGACAAGGACAGGACACAACTTACTTCAAAGTCTCCAATTGTGAAGCGTGTCGCCGCTAATGAATCTTGCGGTGGCATATCCGGACTCATATTCTATCATATTCAACGACAATGAGTGTGAATTTTTGGTTTGTTTTGGTTTTGTTTTTGTTTTGAAGCATTTTATATAGGGTAAAAACAAGCGTAAAGTGTGAGGTTACGGTTTCGGTTACGGTTTTAGGGGTATATAGGTGAGAGAAAGACACAATTAGTTACACTTATTAGTTTTAAAGAAGAAATCTTAAACAATTGCTTAGCCTAGGATAAGAAGATATGTTCAAACAACACAACGAAAAAACAGAAAATCCTAACAAACTGTGATAGATCAGAGAGAGTAGACTAGAACTTACATCGTCATCATTGTCAATCATTTCCTTGGTTGAGGCTGTGGTCTCATTGCGTCGTATCGAACCCTGGTGGATATCCAGATCGACTTTGAGGCACTGGAAGCTGCGCATAAGGAACACAATGGGCATGGGCAGGACACCAGCCAATATCATGGACAAGGCCACAGCCATGACCCAAGTGGGATAGTCCTTCTGAACCACCATACCCTAAAAAGAGAAGCGAATGGGATTAGATTGAAGAGAGATGAGATCGCCCTGTAGATCGCTTACCAGCTCAGCACTCCAAGCGCCATATGTTGGATTCCTTATGACCATAAAGACAATCGAGGAGGCGAGAATACAAACCATAATCGCAGGACCAATATAACGCCAGGTCAATTGCCAGTATAGGCCAGGTCTATAGCCAGTCATCTGATAAATGTCCTCAGTGAAACTGACCACAAGAGGAGAAGGTGTTAGGGAGATCTATCGAGAGAGATATCCTAGAGGTCTTACCGCTCGTGTCCATAGATAAAGATCACTGCTATCATCTCCATTAGAGCCACCACCACCAAGCCTATGGTGCCGGCAAATGAATCAAACATCTTTAGCCAATATTCCCCGGCACCTGTGCAGAAGATGAAACCGACAATAAAGCAGAATAGACATACCACTCCGGTGACATGTTGTTTCTTAACCCGCTTGATGATATCAATGTCGAAGAGTGTGCACAACATGCCCTCCAAGATGCCAATCTGTGAGCCCAGGCCCAGGGACAATAACATGGTGAAGAAGAGAACAGCCCAGAATGGAGCACCCGGCAGCTCAACGATTGCCTGGGTGAAGACTATGAAAGCCAGGCCAGTGCCTTCAGCAGCCTAGAGGGGGAGAGAGGGAATGAGTGCACCCAAAGGGAGAACATGAACATCATACTCACATTATCCAGTTCGTTGGACAGACTGCATTCACTTAGTTGCAAAGAGGTCTTCATGGTGTCATTGAATGTGTCCATCACGGCTTGATACTCCTCCGTGGTTGCATTCTTGAAGGGCAACAGCTGCTGCTTGACCAGGATATCCGTATTTCTAAGGGGTGAGAGAGAGACCGGTTCAAGTCAGTTGAAACCAAATCAGATGGACAGACCGACAGACAGACAGACATCTCGAGTGCACTTTGTCAATAAAACGATGTGAGTGGACAACAAACGATTAATTGATACAAATTGACAGACACGACCGCGATTCCATATCGATTTGCGTATATCAATAGAACAGAGCCAAAAGCCATCCATCGATGGTCCGGTTATAGCCGCTGTGACCCCACCCCCCCTCCCACTGAGTCGAAAGCAACCAACCATTGAGCCAATCCCCTCTAACCTCTGGCCCATTGTGAATGGCCGAACTCACCCTGCTATACAGCGATCCACATTGACGGTGGCCTTGAAGCCCAGTATGGCAAAGATGACGACACTAGCATAGATAGCGGTGACCGCATTGCACACGGACACCAGCAGAACATCCCGGACGCAATTATTCTTGGGCGTATTGTAGCTGCCAAAGGCAATTAGTGAGCCAAAGGCCAGGCCAAAGGAATAGAACACCTGGGTGGCTGCATCCAGCCAAACCGTTGGCTCCAGCAGCTTCTCTACCTTCGGTGTATACATGTGCATTAGGCCAGCTCCCGCTCCGCGAAGCGTAATGCCGCGTATGAAGAAGATGGTCAACACAATGTACGGGAAGAGTGAGGTGAAGTAGACGACCTTGCCGGAACTCTGAATGCCCTTCATCACGATGAAGAAAACGATGGTCCAGGACAGCATGAGGCAGAGGACAATCCACCATTTCAGGCCGCCGGGCTCATCCATGGACGGTGCTGCATCCAATGTGGTGCGATACCAGAAATATGTTGTCTCCGAGGATTTAGCGCACTCTTCGAGCTCGAAGCCAGTGCCATTGGTCGGACAAGTTGACCAGGGCAGTGGATACTACAAAGATCGGGATTGGGTTAGTGATCCAAGGGATTTCAGTGAGCAAACTTACCCGAAAACTGTTGAAGAGATAGAAAAAGACCCACGTGATGATCACATTGTAGTAGAGAGCCACAAATAGCGTAACAATGCACGATGAGATGCCAATGCCGCCCAACCATGGATGAATCGTATTCCATACGCCCAGTGCACCCAGACGCATGCGCTGACCAATGCCCAGCTCGATGAGGAACAGAGGTATGCCCTCCAGTATTAGCATAATCATGAATGGTATCAGGAAAGCACCTGTGAAAATCGGTTTGATGTGACGTAAAATCAATTTGCATTACCACATACCCTAACCAGCAGAGAGTACGTTCGCTATGCTCTCGATTGTTACTAACTTTATTCCAAAGGGATAGAAGTCGGCATTATATCTAATCTTATCTAATCTGCATTTTAAACTTCTCTTCCTAGCTGATTTACCCTTTTCTCTGTTAGTGTATAATGTAATTGAATTAAAATACCTGGGTGGGGCCCTCTCCGCTTCCCCCGTCTCTGTATAAAAGTGCGTGTTTCGGCACGAGGTGTACGTCAACCCCGCACTCAAGGTCTGCAATTAAGCCCTTCCGGCGGCAAACAATGTGCACCTGACCCAATCCCTCCTGCCTCTTCTGTTGCAATTAGTGCACATTAAATCTCATAATGTTATTGTCAAAGTTGCTCACTTGATTAGCTCGACTCTACTGATATTGGATACGATAAAGAGGGAGGCACGGGAACCAACTGCAGTCAATGTAATTAACGGTCGTCAACTGGAGGAATGTTAGCTGGCGTCGTCATTCAGTCAATAAGTCCATGTTGCACTTTTTTCTCGTCTCGTCCATTCGTAATTCGAAGCGTGTTTGGGGTTAACAACATTAGCTCCAATTTGGGTAGTAGTACTCACCGCCACCGTTCTGTTGACAGAGGTAGGGGAAGCGCCAGATATTGCCCAGGCCCACCGAATAGCCGATAATGCTGAGAAAGAATTGCATCTTGCCGCTCCAGGCGGCCCGCTCCGGTTCGGCGCCGGGTATGTCCACCGATTGCACCGAGTTGCGTTGCGGAGCTGTCAGCACTATGGTCACCCCATGTGTGCCATCGCCGCGGGCGCGTGTGTTCAGTGGAGCCATTTCGTGGCCGTTTCGTGGGGCATCGATGATTTTAGTGGCAGCCATCAACGTGAGGATGGACCCAGTCCAGAGCAGTCAGCGGGTTCCCTTGTGGTTGATTCAATGTTCCTCCTGCAAATGGGGGGGGGAGGGGGAAATGTTATATAGTTGCTTATGCTGTTGTTTGATCAATATTCTCTTGGTTAAGTGAGTGAGTGTCCTTGGGGCACAACTGGTAACTCAATTTGTGGCCTAATTGATGTGCCATTAGCTTACGAGAACAAACATTTTCTCGAGGGCCTTTTTGGCAGAATAATTTTATTAGAGAACGCATAATTTACCTCCTACACTGAGAGAAACTAAACTCTGTCCTTCCCTTGCACTCGCTTACCCTCGCCCTCTCTCTCTTTATCTCTTTGTCCATGGTTTACGAGTGACTTCCTCAACCTTGTTGCTCAGTTTAGTTACAAAACAATGTTTTTGTTGACTACTGCAGGAAGGTCACAGCACACACCAGCGTGCTTGTGTTTACTTGGAGGCTCGTCTCGACCTGCTGCTGCTGACGTAGTAAGCTCAAACCAGAGGACAAAACGACCAAATGAGAGAGAGAGAGGGAGAGAGACGGTTAGAGAGTAACTAGAAAGAGACAGTTGCTGCGTGGGTGTGTTGTGGGCCAGCAGCTGTGTGGCAAGAAGCAGCAGAAACTCACCTCACTCAAGAGAGAGAGAGAGAAAGAGAGAGTGAGAGAGCTTTTTGGAGGTCCTGCTGCTTCATTGATGTCTAATGGTTATGACAGAGCACCCCCACCCACAATTTGCTGCCTAGTGCGCCTACCTATGCGTTCTTCCAATATATATTGCGTATACGTATGACGTCTTTTGATGGCTATACCCTCACACCGCAAACCCCACCAACATCTCCCCGTTACCCCCTTCTGCGCATAGTTGGCTATCTTCCCCATTACGTTTCGTTTCTATATCGAACATCAGGGCGAATTGTAAACAATTTATAGCTAAAAAAGAACTGCAGCTGTTTCAATAAGAAATTTTCTTTAACCACTCGCACATATTCCTCTAAAAACCACCAAGTGGAAACCGCACATTAATTTAATGCACCACACACGCGCTTAGAGGGAGAGGGAGACAGGGAGAGTCATAATAAAAGGACTCGGATGAACTGACACACACGCGCACACAGAAAAATAACATTAAAAATCACTTGAATGAGTGCAAACCGCCATCCCGCCATCCCGCCGTTCCCTCCACTCAAGATTTCCGCAATGTTTTCGCTGGCATTTTGCTCTGTTGATTACACAATCCAATTGACGTTACGTAAAAACCTGTGCCGAAGTCCTGTGATTGCCGTTTTGCCATCTTCTGCGTCGCAGTTATGGGTGCCAACTAACCACCTCACTTTGCCCCCCACTTTACCCCATTCCAATTCTACGGGGCCGGCGTTTCTATAAAAAGAAACAAGCAAAGTACATGGACATGGACATGGGCATGGACGCGACCCTGACACGACCGCCACTAAGTGGATTCTTAAACACCATGCTTAAATCATTTCTATAGGAAATTACTCAATGATAGACCAGATTAATGAGACCAATGAAAGTGCGGTTTGGAGCGATTGCATCTAAATGGAGAAATTGTGTTTGTGTTCCATCAACATCAAATGAGAAGAGAGGAGAGGAAGAGTGAGATGGAGATAGAGAAAGAGAGAGAGTGTGAGTGAAATGGAGACTCAGTAAGATTCGATTGCTGCTTGGATGCTTATATAACCTCAAAAGTACACACAACAAAACACCTTTTTTCCGTTGGCTAAATTTTAAATGAATGGAAATGTACCCGAAAAAAAAAACAAAAACCAAACCCAAAATAACACACAACAGGACGCTACCTAAGGCACACACACACACACACTCCTGCACACACTCCTGCACACACTCCTGCACACTCTTTTGTGTGTGTGTATATATAGAAAAGCTTTAGCTTTCAAAAGGACAAAAGCGAAATTGCGTCGTGCCAAAAATGATATTCAAAAACAAGTTCATCCCCTTTAACCCACGTTCACTACTTATACCCTAAGCGGCGGGGGTAGCATGGGTTAAGTTAAGCTAGTTCTTTGTGTTTTTCCTTTAAAGCTTAGTTCTTCTGGTCGTAAAAAACAAGAAACAAGCAACAATTAAAAAGAGAGGAGAGAGACAGATTCGACAAGGACTAGAACTGGGGTGGGATGGATATGGCGTGTTTGGGTTCGGGTGGCCAAATTGAAATCGATAAGCGAAAAGTGGGCCGAAAGGGGCTGCAATCTAACGGCAGGTGCAACTGTTATTCTATTACTCTGTTTCGCATGGTTCACATTCTGCATAAATCATGCAATTTGCCAGCCAATGAAATTTCCCTTCAATCTGTTTATGCAATCGATTTTGCACATTTTATTGACTTTTGTTTTTGTAGGAGAAATATGTGAAAATGCCATATTTATATGTTTCTATTTATAGCTTCGTTTTTTTTTGTTGGTTTTTGTGTCTTTCATTATTTTGGGTTGTGCAATTTTTCTCGGTTCTTGGTGTGTGCATTTTCGTAATTGTAATTGATTTGACCATCAACGTTTGGCGCCGAAAAACTCTGTGCACTTTGTCAGTGCATCCCCCAATTCCGCATGACCTTGGCGGCGAAGGCGGAGGTTTGCGTCCTTTTTTAATGCACAAAATCTAGTCAGCTGAATTGGATTGGGTTGAACTGGCCTGGACTGGTTGGAGCCGACTCTTGACAACTTCTCGGATTACGTACACATCCCTTGAATCCCACAATTTCGGTTTGTTTACGCATGCTTAACATTGATATTTTTTTATTAGTTGGCAGCAAAGTTTCTTCTCTTGTTTTCTTATATAAATAAACGCCACGAACTTCATAGATACAGTGGAAAATTTTCAAATCGAAATCCATATAGGAAACAAGTTAGAAATAAATGGTTTAATGCAGCTGTGTTTCAATGTTAGCAATGTTTATTATTTGAATTAAACGGAATCAGTGCTGTAATGTAATCTATCCGTCAAGAACTAGTTTAAACTACACAGTGCAAGAGATTATTTGAAATCTTCTCTCCCCTCAGTATTAAGTTGAGAAAGTTTTCAATTCTTGGTAGTCTAAGTACATATATTGATAAGTTGTAATACTTTAAAGTTTAAACTGTCCTAGGGAAATCGAAATCAAAACGATCTCTACAACACACAAATAGAACCAAAGTCTCCAATATGATAGTTGATATATCACCAAGGAATTTTACGAAATTTCGAATTCAACAATTTCGCATCGCTTAAATTTTTGCTTCCAAAGTTCATTTAAGTGCCTAATAAATTTTTCTATTGAATTTTTGTACTACCTTGAAAGGAAATTGATTAGAAATTTTAATTTTTGAAATTTGTAAGAACTCACTAAAACAAAACTAATTGTAATAGGTGGTATACAAATGATAAAATCGTTAAAAAATATATTTCAAAGAATTAGGAATCTATTGTATAAAGACTATAGATAATATATATAAATCGTTTATGAGGAACATGATGGCAAGTCTGAAATGAGAATGCAGAACGTTCAAACGACAATTGAAAATATTATAAGAAGGCACGGTAAATAAGGAAACAACTATCTAAAATGCTATTTTAGATCATGTGAAGAAAATACATTATATAAAATGGTTATTACACTCAACAAATGAATACCAAATATAGATTTTAATTAGATCCTTGATTATGTTAAGATTGTTAAACAGAAGCACTTGCCTTGCACTTGAATCAACGAGAAAACCGACGAAAATCTCATTCCTTAAATAGTATACAAAACTTTCGCTCTCACTCTAACCCATATGGAAGAGTGTACGAGAGAGAGGAAAGGGACGATTGGGCAATCAGACAAGCGCAAAGTTCAATTTTGCTATTTTTTGGCACAGCATCAACTGTTGGCCTGTTGAGGATGTGAGAGATGATGGGGATGCAGATGAGAGGACACACAGCAGAGGCGGAAGCTTTTAACTTTTTTTCTGGTGACCCAAACAACCCCCAGCCAATGCCATTGCCAGCCTCAATGCAATTTTGCGGGACCAAGAGATGGTCGGTCACAATGACGTTGACGGAGCGACCAGCCGAGAGAGCTTTGCATGATTCAAAATGTTTATGTTTTCGGAAAAATACATTAATCACTTGATCGTTACATTCTTGCCAAATTCTATGTATGTATTTGCATTTGCCTGTAAACACGTGCGTTCTAATGGGCTTCTCGTGTGTGTGTTTTTTTTTGTTCGTGCAAAAGCGGAATATATTTGCAAATTGACTGATTTTTATTCGCCTTTCTTTCGATTTCTATAGAGTAGTGGAATATTGTGCGGTATGCGGAATAGGGCGAAATGCACAAATATGCAGATTTACAGCTGTCTTTAAGGGCACGGGCGCACTGGCATTCTATTGAGTGACTCCTAACACACAAATTGCACGTGCAGAACCAAAAATCGTTGCCAAAGATAGTGAGTGTGATGAGAGAGAGCGAGCGAGCGATGACAGAAGGGAAGCATAAGGATATGCGCAGGACACGTCAGACAGTGGCAAAAAAAAAATTGAACGAGCCAACGTACCAAACTTTAACTTGACTTAGCTTCGGCCTGGCTGCTGCCGTTTTAAGGGCGGATTTTTCACACACAAGGACAAAGGCAGGACACAACGCGCCGTTTTTCTTTCGCTGACGATTTTCCTTTTATGGAAAATCAGCTTTGCTTCAATTAAAATTTTGAATTTAATGCACTTTTGTTTAACACTTTATACGAATTTCCACTCGCACACACAGATACGAACACTCAGACAGAATTTCGTTCGACGAAAATTTTTTGCGTTTTTCACACGGAGCTTTGCTCAATTTTCACGACCGTTGATTTGTGCTTTCCGTTGTAAACTGAATTGCTTGGCGCCGAGATAGCCGAGTCAGAAGCTCGCCAAGCTGTGACAATGTGGTGAATACCGCGAGAGTCGTTTGCCCAAACCACCAATCCCCGTGGGTTCTTTGTAGGGCGGGAGCAGAAGGACCAGGAGCCGCAGCGACAGCGGCAGCATGTTGACGCAGACGAGACCAGGACACGCGGCCTGCATGGAAATTTTTCACTCTACAAATATGCGAATGGTGGAGTGGTGAAGTTTCTTAACCACCCCCATCCCACTGTAGCACCACTTATAGCTTCACTTTCATTGATCCCTATGTGTGTGTGTGGCTGTTTGTGTGCCTAAAAGGAGGCCAAAAGCTGTAGGAAGCACGTGGTTTTAGGGGTTGAAAGCTGCCCAAAAAATGCCGCCTTTGTTAAGGGTGAAGGAGACAGAGAGAGAGAGAGAGAAAAAGAGAAAGAGGAGACAGAGAGTCATTTCAAGAGAAACGCACAGTTTCTTTTAAAGACTGGGCTTCGAATTTCAATGCTCAATATTTTCCATAACCAATCTCATCAAGCCATAGCCAGCTTAATCTTAACAAATCTGGTTTCAAATGTAAAACGAATTAAAAATTTTTATTAAGAAATAATCAAATGGCAGCAAATAATCGGGCACACCTTGCTTCAACCCTTTTATATTAAAGTACAATGTATCTTTTATCTCATGTTTACACAATTAAAATAAGCTACTATTGTCCGATAGAGTTCAGTCTTTTTTAGTTTAAATAATTTAATTTGTTTATTCGCAAAATTTCTCTTATATTAGTTAATCGTTTTTAAATATGCGCGCCGAGCTAACATTTTCAAATCAACCATCAGGGCTGCCAACGCAAGAAAAAATCGATAACTTTAAACCTTTGGTATTTTATCGTTATCGTCCAAAAATCCCCAAAAATACTAATGCATATTCTTGTTTTTTTTGTTGTTTTATTAAAATACTTTTTTATAGAATTCGGTCACTTAATTGCTTCTTGAAAATAAAATCGATTTTTTAAATTAAAACTGTAAGAAATACTCATAATTTACGAGATTTAAACAGAGAAATGGATGCGTAAGTGTATTGAAAGGTTCAGGCCATCTGTTAACTTGTTCCAGTTTTCGAGGAAGTGATGGAAATGCATCTAATATTTTTTTCTCTTTGCAGTTTGCAAGACGAGGTGGAATCGCTCGAAGCGATCCTAATGGATGATGTGTCTGTAAAGCGCTCCGCCAGGTAAGTTGAATGATGGACCTTTCTCTAGTGTAAACTCATTGAAAAATCTCTTCATAGCGGCAGTGTGGACATAATCGAGACTACAGTTCTGCCCCTGACTGGAGAGGAGGAGGATCAGCAGTATATATGTGTCACCTTGCAGGTGCTCCCGCCGACCGGATATCCAGATGTGAGCCCTGCCTTCAAGCTGCTGCGTCCCAGAGGATTAGACGATGCTCGCCTAGAGGCCATACGGAGCGCTTGCAATGCCAAAATAAAGGAATCCCTGGGTTTTCCCGTCGTCTTCGATCTTATTGAGGTGGTCAGGGAGCACTTGACGGGCAGCAATTTGCCCAGTGGCCAGTGTGTCATCTGCTTGTATGGATTCAGCGACGGAGATGAGTTCACCCGGACTGAGTGCTTCCACTACTTACACAGCTATTGTCTGGCCAGGCATTTGCATGCCCTGCGACGCAACTACCAGGAGGAGTTTGACAAATTGCCCGCCTGGCTCCAAAAGACAGCCGATCCATTCCAGGCCCTCTGTCCTGTTTGTCGGGAGCTGATCAGTGACGAGTCGGATAGCTTAAAGTGCGCCATGCCACCGTCAGAGCTGGAGAATGCTCCAGACTTCCGAGTAACCCAGGAACTGCGCCAGATGCAACAGCGCATGTCTCAACTATATCTCCAGCAGAAGAATCGCGGAGCCATCATCGATGTAGAGGCTGAGGGAGCAGCCGTTATTTCCATTGAGACCGAAGAGGATATTCGCCGAAGAGGCGAGGCAGAAGCCGCCAAAAAACTTGCAGTCCCCGCAGTGAAGGAAGATTCCGCTCCAAAGCCAACGGGCAGCAGCAGCTTTGCTCCCGTTGTCCAGGAAACACAGCGCATCATGCCAGAGCCAACTAACAACAATTATCATCACAATCGTCGGCATTATCGTGGCGGACGGCGTCATCATAACCATCATCATCATCATGGACATCATGGCGGCAATCGTGGTGGGGAGCGTGACTCAGGGGCACAGAGTTCCTCAAGCGGAACTGGAGCTGGAGGGGGAGCAAGTGCCTCCGGTCCGGCAAATGTCACTGGGACAGGCAAACAGCCAAAGGCTCAGGCGGCTGGCTCTGGGCATGCCAGGTGACAATGGCTTCCAGATAAAGAACAATTAATCACGACTAGAATAGCCATAACGTTGCCATGCTGCTAATACACAATGAAGCATTTTCCATTAACCCATCCCCTCCCCCTAATTTGGATGGTGAAGAGATATAGCCGCATCCTCGATATTATCCCCCTGCAATTTTTAAGTTCTTGTGAGGCGCACTCGTTTCTGTGAATTTTGTATTATTCATTTTTTTATGTTTAGCTAATTTTTTCTATTGTAATTTAAGTTGTACAATTTAACTATAACGGTATTTGTAATGATTTACAAAAGACTTGGGCGGCATTATGCCGACAATTAACGATATTAGAGAAAGAGAGTGAGGAAGAAAGGAAAAGACAGTTAGGGAGTAGTAGGAAGTATTTAGCAGCACCAACTGGCAGCGCTGGCGTTGACGAGCACACACACACATACACTAAGATGATTAGGATCGACTACGATGACAATGATGATGAAGATGATATTGATATTCAAAATACGCATAATCTGCAATTAATTAAATGTTTCTCCCTGTGTGTGACAGTCTATATACATACGTATAGCACAAGTTGGAAAAACGATTTCTAGTCACTCATATTGAAATGTAGACAGAGGACGGACACACAGGAACACACACACGGCCACACACACCCGATATCAATGGAACTAAAGGATTTAGCATTAGCAATTACTGTCACTCACTACACATACAAAATACAATATCCAACAAAAACAAAAAAATATATATATCTGTATACATACACCAATTCATTTGAATGTTTTGTGTAGCAAACAAACAAAAAAAAAAACGATATTTGATCGCAACCATGATATTTCAAGCGAATCCAATTTCAATGTGTCAAAAATTACAAATTAATTATGATTGAATAATTAAATCAATAAAACGAATTTCAAAATCGAACGTATAAGATCAGATTCAACAAGGTACGAGTGCAGTACGTACGAATAACTCATATATGTATATATATGTATGTATTGCCCTCTTTAGAATATTAACTTATTTCGTTAAATATTTATGTTAATAATATTCAAGTATTTAAAATTTCAATTTAAATTGGTTTGAAGGGTAAAAAAACAGGTTTAGATTTTTTGAAACATACTTATGGGGTGTATCAACTACTTGGTGAAAAATTACAAATCGAAAAAGTTGCATTTCAGATTACGATGTCCTTTGGCTAGATAAAAGTTCTTGTTCATTATCGACGACTGACATGAGAGGTTCCTTGAAAGTCCTCCGGGAAAAAAGTTCGAAAAATCACTATCCTGCATTCTTAGATAACCCATAGTTTTTTGGGTTCCAATCGATGGGCACCATCAAGGACATTCTGAAGAACCATTCCTTTTGTCCTGCGGCAGGATATTCGAGCTTTAGAATTTAAAACCAAAAATTTGGCCACTTTGTCGACTGCTTCTGGAGGTCCTAGAAAACCAGGTCCTGGCATAGTTTTTTTTAGCTCTTAAATCCGCATTCCCTGCCGCAGGACAAATAAACATCAAGAAAAGTAGGGGTCATCTACGGATGCAGGACATGATATTTCTCTAAAAGGACATTTTTCTTAGCTTCCTAAAAGACTTTCCATGACCTACATTTGTCAATTTATACGTTTGAACAAGGACTTCAATCTGGCCAAAGGACATTCAAATCCTCCTTAAAATGACAGAGTTATAAAGACTTTTGTGGTTTTTTATACTTGTAATTTTTCCAAGTCCCAAATTGCAACAAGCGGGCAAACGAATAGAAAAAAAACAAAATGCTTGATATCTCAGCTCTCCGCAGGACTCTCGGGATGTCCTTTACACAGATAATAATCCTTTTTATCTCTGCTTCGTGAAGGACTTTCCGGGATCTAATAATGTTAATCGAGGCGGATCACAAAGGACTTCAATCTGACCAAAGGACATCCCGCGTTTTTCTGAAGTTTAATAACAAAAAAAAAATCATAAGTATTTACAATGTAAATATTCTAAGTTTCGCAGATTTGAATGCCAATTTATGACCCACATTCAGAGCATTAAAAATTAAATCAATAATCCCCTAAAGTATGCAACAAAAGCCCAAAAATGAAATAACAAACATCCCAACAAGTATGCAACAAAAATTTCTTTACTTAAGTTTATTAAACCGTAAAAGTATACAACTCATAATTTATTCACAAAAATGATATGGAATGGTTTTCAAATCGTCCAAAAATTGTCATAGGTAGAGGTTTGCAAAGTTGAGGCTTTTGCATAAATTTTGGAAACTTTATTGAAATATTTTTGGCCAATATTGAAATTTTTCAAAGGCTGTATTTAGGACAATTTTGTACCGATTTTCAAAGTTTTGATGTAGTTTTTATCGAATTTTTATCTACTTTTAAATGCTATCAAAACTTTAGAAGACTGCAAAACTGGGTATTTTTGAGATTTTTTAGAAAAATTTCATGATTTTGCCCAAAATTGACATTTTTCTTAGGCTGTATTTTAGACAGTTTTCAATCGATTTCAAAATTTTTTATCTATTTCTTATTACATTTTTACATACTTTAAAATGAAATCGAAAGCTCAGAATTTTGAAGAAAAAAATTTCGACTCGTTTTTTGAAAATTTTGACAGTGTATATACACTGCAATTTTTTTCAAAAATCGAGTCAAAATTAGTTTCTTAGATTTGAATGCCAATTTATAACTCACATTCAGAGCAGCACAAAAAGACATGAATTTTTAAAATCGTCCAAAAATTGCCATAGTTAGAGGTTTGCAAAGTTGAGGCTTTTGCATAAATTTTGGAAACTTTATTGAAATATTTTTGGCCAATATTGAAATTTTTCAAAGGCTGTATTTAGGACAATTTTGTACCGATTTTCAAAGTTTTGATGTAGTTTTTATCGAATTTTTATCTACTTTAAAATGCTATCCAAATTTTAGAAGACTGCAAAGCTGGGGATTTTTGAGATTTTTTTAAAAATTGCATGACTTTGGTCTAAATTGCAATTTTTCTTAGGCTGTATTTTAGACAATTTTCAACCGATTTCAAAATGCTTTATCTATTTCTTATTACATTTTTACATACTTTAAAATGCAATCGAAAGCTCAAAATTTTTGAAAAATTTTGACAGAGTAAAATTGCCTTAGGTAGAGGTTTGCAAAGTTGAGGTTTTTGCATAAATTTTGGAACCTTTATTGAAATATTTTTGGCCACATTTTGAAATTTTTCAAAGGCTGTATTTAGGACAATTTTGTACCGATTTTCAAAGTTTTGATGTAGTTTTTATCGAATTTTTATCTACTTTTAAATGCTTTCAAAACTTTAGAAGACTGCAAAACTGGGTATTTTTGAGATTTGTTTGAAAAATTGCATGATTTTGGCCAAAATTGACATTTTTCTTAGGCTGTATTTTAGACAATTTCCATCAACATATAGTTAAAATTTGTATGTACTTTTCTTTTCTTTCATCTCGGCTTCCTGCAGCACTTTTCAGGATCTAATATTGTCAGCAGATGTTATTAAGCAAGGACTTCGATCTGGCCAACATCCCCAACGTTCTTGAAATGACCGAGTTATAAGGACTGTGGTATTTTTGGCCATAAGCATAACAAATGACAAAGGACATCCTGATCTTCCCGAAAACGCCCGAGTTATTATATCTTTTCCTCATCACTATCACTATCCTCCCCTACTTATTTTAGTTAAGTTTATTGAATCCTAAAAGAATGCAAGCAATTTATTGAAAAAAAAAATGTATAAAAATAAAAACTTTCATAAGCTTTAAAATTCGTGTATCCTGCCGCAGGAAAAAACGATTTGGTTCGCTAGAATGTCCTTGACGATAGATATTGGCATTAAAAATGGTAAGAGTATTTTTAATTTTAAATGTAATTTTTTTTGCTTAGCCATGAAACTAAACCAATTTTAATTTTAATGTTATTTTAATTTTAATATTATTACAATTTTAATTAACAATTATGTAAATGCATATAAATAAATATAAACTTCTAAATAAAAAAGTATGTACATATGTATGTATGTACATATATACGCAAACAAAAGAATTATGTTTTTCTGTAGCACTTTTGTATATGCGCCCGAAAAGTATGCAGTATTTGGTTTTTGTTGCATACTTCAGGGCGCAATCACAAAATTCCTTCCCAAATAACTTTTCAGGATCTTGTAGTGCCAATCGATGCGGATCACCAAAGACTTCCATCTGACTAAAAGACATCCTGATCATCCTTGAAATGGCCGAGTTATGAGGACTTTTGTGTTTGCGCCCTGAAGAATGCAGCAAAAATTGAATATTAAATGAAGTATGCAGCAAAAATTGAATATTAAATCAAAAATCTTCCAAAGTATGCAACAAAAACCGAAAAATGAAATCACAAACCTCCCAAAAAGTATGTAACAAAAATTTCTTTCTTTTCAAGTTTATTAAACCCTAAAAGTATACAACTCATAATTTATTCACAAAAATGATACGGAATGGTTTTTAAGCTCTAAAATCCACATATCCTGCCATAGGTCGAAAGGAAATGGTTCGTACGGATCCCACGCGACGTCGATCACGACGGACTTCAATCTGACCAAACGACATCCCGCGCATTTTAGAGCTGAAAACAGAAAAAAGGATCATATTTACACTGTACGTTTTCTCAGTGTCTCAGATTTGAATGCCAATTTATAACTCACATTCAGAGCAGCACAAAAAGACATGAATTTTTGAAATCGTCCAAAAATTGCCATAGGTAGAGGTTTGCAAAGTTGGGGTTTTTGCATAAATTTTGGAACCTTTATTGAAATATTTTTGGCCACATTTTGAAATTTTTCAAAGGCTGTATTTAGGACAATTTTGTACCGATTTTCAAAGTTTTGATGTAGTTTTTATCGAATTTTTATCTACTTTTAAATGCTTTCAAAACTTTAGAAGACTGCAAAACTGGGTATTTTTGAGATTTGTTTGAAAAATTTCATGATTTTGCCCAAAATTGACATTTTGAAGAAAAAAATTTCGACTCGTTTTTTGAAAATTTTGACACTGCAATTTTTTTCAAAAATCGAGTCAAAATTAGTTTCTTAGATTTGAATGCCAATTTATAACTCACATTCAGAGCAGCACAAAAAGACATGAATTTTTGAAATCGTCCAAAAATTGCCATAGGTAGAGGTTTGCAAAGTTGAGGCTTTTGCATGAATTTTGGAAACTTTATTGAAATATTTTTGGCCAAAATTGAATTTTTCAAAGGCTGTATTTAGGACAATTTTGTACCGATTTTCAAAGTTTTGATGTAGTTTTTATCGAATTTTTATCTACTTTTAAATGCTATCAAAACTTTAGAAGATTGCAAAACTGGGTATTTTTGAGATTTGTTTGAAAAATTTCATGATTTTGCCCAAAATTGACATTTTTCTTGGGCTGTATTTTAGACAGTTTTCAATCGATTTCAAAATTTTTTATCTATTTCTTATTACATTTTTACATACTTTAAAATGAAATCGAAAGCTCAGAATTTTGAAGAAAAAAATTTCGACTCGTTTTTTGAAAATTTTGACAGTGTATACACTGCAATTTTTTTCAAAAATCGAGTCAAAATTAGTTTCTTAGATTTGAATGCCAATTTATAACTCACATTCAGAGCAGCACAAAAGACATGAATTTTTGAAATCGTCCAAAAATTGCCATAGGTAGAGGTTTGCAAAGTTGGGGTTTTTGCATAAATTTTGGAACCTTTATTGAAATATTTTTGGCCACATTTTGAAATTTTTCAAAGGCTGTATTTAGGACAATTTTGTACCGATTTTCAAAGTTTTGATGTAGTTTTTATCGAATTTTTATCTACTTTTAAATGCTATCAAAACTTTAGAAGATTGCAAAACTGGGTATTTTTGAGATTTGTTTGAAAAATTTCATGATTTTGCCCAAAATTGACATTTTTCTTGGGCTGTATTTTAGACAGTTTTCAATCGATTTCAAAATTTTTTATCTATTTCTTATTACATTTTTACATACTTTAAAATGAAATCGAAAGCTCAGAATTTTGAAGAAAAAAATTTCGACTCGTTTTTTGAAAATTTTGACAGTGTATAATACACTGCAATTTTTTTCAAAAATCGAGTCAAAATTAGTTTCTTAGATTTGAATGCCAATTTATAACTCACATTCAGAGCAGCACAAAAATACATGAATTTTTGAAATCGTCCAAAAATTGCCATAGGTAGAGGTTTGCAAAGTTGAGGCTTTTGCATGAATTTTGGAAACTTTATTGAAATATTTTTGGCCAAAATTGAATTTTTCAAAGGCTGTATTTAGGACAATTTTGTAACGATTTTCAAAGTTTTGATGCAGTTTTTATCGAATTTTTATCTACTTTTAAATGCTATCAAAACTTTAGAAGATTGCAAAACTGGGTATTTTTGAGATTTGTTTGAAAAATTTCATGATTTTGCCCAAAATTGACATTTTTCTTAGGCTGTATTTTAGACAGTTTTCAATCGATTTCAAAATTTTTTATCTATTTCTTATTACATTTTTACATACTTTAAAATGAAATCGAAAGCTCAGAATTTTGAAGAAAAAAATTTCGACTCGTTTTTTGAAAATTTTGACAGTGTATACACTGCAATTTTTTTCAAAAATCGAGTCAAAATTAGTTTCTTAGATTTGAATGCCAATTTATAACTCACATTCAGAGCAGCACAAAAAGACATGAATTTTTGAAATCGTCCAAAAATTGCCATAGGTAGAGGTTTGCAAAGTTGGGGTTTTTGCATAAATTTTGGAACCTTTATTGAAATATTTTTGGCCACATTTTGAAATTTTTCAAAGGCTGTATTTAGGACAATTTTGTACCGATTTTCAAAGTTTTGATGTAGTTTTTATCGAATTTTTATCTACTTTTAAATGCTATCAAAACTTTAGAAGATTGCAAAACTGGGTATTTTTGAGATTTGTTTGAAAAATTTCATGATTTTGCCCAAAATTGACATTTTTCTTGGGCTGTATTTTAGACAGTTTTCAATCGATTTCAAAATTTTTTATCTATTTCTTATTACATTTTTACATACTTTAAAATGAAATCGAAAGCTCAGAATTTTTAAGAAAAAAATTTCGACTCGTTTTTTGAAAATTTTGACAGTGTATAATACACTGCAATTTTTTTCAAAAATCGAGTCAAAATTAGTTTCTTAGATTTGAATGCCAATTTATAACTCACATTCAGAGCAGCACAAAAATACATGAATTTTTGAAATCGTCCAAAAATTGCCATAGGTAGAGGTTTGCAAAGTTGAGGCTTTTGCATGAATTTTGGAAACTTTATTGAAATATTTTTGGCCAAAATTGAATTTTTCAAAGGCTGTATTTAGGACAATTTTGTAACGATTTTCAAAGTTTTGATGCAGTTTTTATCGAATTTTTATCTACTTTTAAATGCTATCAAAACTTTAGAAGATTGCAAAACTGGGTATTTTTGAGATTTGTTTGAAAAATTTCATGATTTTGCCCAAAATTGACATTTTTCTTAGGCTGTATTTTAGACAGTTTTCAATCGATTTCAAAATTTTTTATCTATTTCTTATTACATTTTTACATACTTTAAAATGAAATCGAAAGCTCAGAATTTTGAAGAAAAAAATTTCGACTCGTTTTTTGAAAATTTTGACAGTGTATACACTGCAATTTTTTTCAAAAATCGAGTCAAAATTAGTTTCTTAGATTTGAATGCCAATTTATAACTCACATTCAGAGCAGCACAAAAGACATGAATTTTTGAAATCGTCCAAAAATTGCCATAGGTAGAGGTTTGCAAAGTTGGGGTTTTTGCATAAATTTTGGAACCTTTATTGAAATATTTTTGGCCACATTTTGAAATTTTTCAAAGGCTGTATTTAGGACAATTTTGTACCGATTTTCAAAGTTTTGATGTAGTTTTTATCGAATTTTTATCTACTTTTAAATGCTATCAAAACTTTAGAAGATTGCAAAACTGGGTATTTTTGAGATTTGCTTGAAAAATTTCATGATTTTGCCCAAAATTGACATTTTTCTTGGGCTGTATTTTAGACAGTTTTCAATCGATTTCAAAATTTTTTATCTATTTCTTATTACATTTTTACATACTTTAAAATGAAATCGAAAGCTCAGAATTTTTAAGAAAAAAATTTCGACTCGTTTTTTGAAAATTTTGACAGTGTATACACTGCAATTTTTTTCAAAAATCGAGTCAAAATTAGTTTCTTAGATTTGAATGCCAATTTATAACTCACATTCAGAGCAGCACAAAAAGACATGAATTTTTGAAATCGTCCAAAAATTGCCATAGGTAGAGGTTTGCAAAGTTGGGGTTTTTGCATAAATTTTGGAACCTTTATTGAAATATTTTTGGCCACATTTTGAAATTTTTCAAAGGCTGTATTTAGGACAATTTTGTACCGATTTTCAAAGTTTTGATGTAGTTTTTATCGAATTTTTATCTACTTTTAAATGCTATCAAAACTTTAGAAGATTGCAAAACTGGGTATTTTTGAGATTTGCTTGAAAAATTTCATGATTTTGCCCAAAATTGACATTTTTCTTGGGCTGTATTTTAGACAGTTTTCAATCGATTTCAAAATTTTTTATCTATTTCTTATTACATTTTTACATACTTTAAAATGAAATCGAAAGCTCAGAATTTTGAAGAAAAAAAATTTCGACTCGTTTTTTGAAAATTTTGACAGTGTATACACTGCAATTTTTTTCAAAAATCGAGTCAAAATTAGTTTCTTAGATTTGAATGCCAATTTATAACTCACATTCAGAGCAGCACAAAAAGACATGAATTTTTGAAATCGTCCAAAAATTGCCATAGGTAGAGGTTTGCAAAGTTGGGGTTTTTGCATAAATTTTGGAACCTTTATTAAAATATTTTTGGCCACATTTTGAAATTTTTCAAAGGCTGTATTTAGGACAATTTTGTACCGATTTTCAAAGTTTTGATGTAGTTTTTATCGAATTTTTATCTACTTTTAAATGCTATCAAAACTTTAGAAGATTGCAAAACTGGGTATTTTTGAGATTTGTTTGAAAAATTTCATGATTTTGCCCAAAATTGACATTTTTCTTGGGCTGTATTTTAGACAGTTTTCAATCGATTTCAAAATTTTTTATCTATTTCTTATTACATTTTTACATACTTTAAAATGAAATCGAAAGCTCAGAATTTTGAAGAAAAAAATTTCGACTCGTTTTTTGAAAATTTTGACAGTGCAATTTTTTTCAAAAATCGAGTCAAAATTAGTTTCTTAGATTTGAATGCCAATTTATAACTCACATTCAGAGCAGCACAAAAAGACATGAATTTTTGAAATCGTCCAAAAATTGCCATAGGTAGAGGTTTGCAAAGTTGGGGTTTTTGCATAAATTTTGGAACCTTTATTGAAATATTTTTGGCCACATTTTGAAATTTTTCAAAGGCTGTATTTAGGACAATTTTGTACCGATTTTCAAAGTTTTGATGTAGTTTTTATCGAATTTTTATCTACTATTAAATGCTATCAAAACTTTAGAAGATTGCAAAACTGGGTATTTTTGAGATTTGTTTGAAAAATTTCATGATTTTGCCCAAAATTGACATTTTTCTTGGGCTGTATTTTAGACAGTTTTCAATCGATTTCAAAATTTTTTATCTATTTCTTATTACATTTTTACATACTTTAAAATGAAATCGAAAGCTCAGAATTTTGAAGAAAAAAATTTCGACTCGTTTTTTGAAAATTTTGACAGTGTATACACTGCAATTTTTTTCAAAAATCGAGTCAAAATTAGTTTCTTAGATTTGAATGCCAATTTATAACTCACATTCAGAGCAGCACAAAAAGACATGAATTTTTGAAATCGTGAATTTTGAAGGTTCAAAGGCTGTATTTAGGACAATTTTGTACCGATTTTCAAAGTTTTGATGTAGTTTTTATCGAATTTTTATCTACTTTTAAATGCTATCAAAACTTTAGAAGATTGCAAAACTGGGTATTTTTGAGATTTGTTTGAAAAATTTCATGATTTTGCCCAAAATTGACATTTTTCTTAGGCTGTATTTTAGACAGTTTTCAATCGATTTCAATATTTTTTATCTATTTCTTATTACATTTTTACATACTTTAAAATGAAATCGAAAGCTCAGAATTTTGAAGAAAAAAATTTCGACTCGTTTTTTGAAAATTTTGACAGTGTATACACTGCAATTTTTTTCAAAAATCGAGTCAAAATTAGTTTCTTAGATTTGAATGCCAATTTATAACTCACATTCAGAGCAGCACAAAAAGACATGAATTTTTGAAATCGTCCAAAAATTGCCATAGGTAGAGGTTTGCAAAGTTGGGGTTTTTGCATAAATTTTGGAACCTTTATTGAAATATTTTTGGCCACATTTTGAAATTTTTCAAAGGCTGTATTTAGGACAATTTTGTACCGATTTTCAAAGTTTTGATGTAGTTTTTATCGAATTTTTATCTACTTTTAAATGCTATCAAAACTTTAGAAGACTGCAAAACTGGGTATTTTTGAGATTTGTTTGAAAATATTCATGATTTTGCCCAAAATTGACATTTTTCTTAGGCTGTATTTTAGACAGTTTTCAATCGATTTCAAAATTTTTTATCTATTTCTTATTACATTTTTACATACTTTAAAATGAAATCGAAAGCTCAGAATTTTGAAGAAAAAAATTTCGACTCGTTTTTTGAAAATTTTGACAGTGTATACACTGCAATTTTTTTCAAAAATCGAGTCAAAATTAGTTTCTTAGATTTGAATGCCAATTTATAACTCACATTTAGAGCAGCACAAAAAGACATGAATTTTTGAAATCGTCCAAAAATTGCCATAGGTAGAGGTTTGCAAAGTTGGGGTTTTTGCATAAATTTTGGAACCTTTATTGAAATATTTTTGGCCACATTTTGAAATTTTTCAAAGGCTGTATTTAGGACAATTTTGTACCGATTTTCAAAGTTTTGATGTAGTTTTTATCGAATTTTTATCTACTTTTAAATGCTATCAAAACTTTAGAAGATTGCAAAACTGGGTATTTTTGAGATTTGTTTGAAAAATTTCATGATTTTGCCCAAAATTGACATTTTTCTTAGGCTGTATTTTAGACAATTTTCAATCGATTTCAAAATTTTTTATCTATTTTTTTTTTATCTATTTATCTATTTATAAATTAGTTTCTTAGATTTGAATGCCAATTTATAACTCACATTCAGAGCAGCACAAAAAGACATGAATTTTTGAAATCGTCCAAAAATTGCCATAGGTAGAGGTTTGCAAAGTTGAGGTTTTTGCATAAATTTTGGAACCTTTATTGAAATATTTTTGGCCACATTTTGAAATTTTTCAAAGGCTGTATTTAGGACAATTTTGTACCGATTTTCAAAGTTTTGATGTAGTTTTTATCGAATTTTTATCTACTTTTAAATGCTATCAAAACTTTAGAACACTGCAAAACTGGGTATTTTTGAGATTTGTTTGAAAAAATTCATGATTTTGCCCAAAATTGACATTTTTCTTAGGCTGTATTTTAGACAGTTTTCATTCGATTTCAAAATTTTTTATCTATTTCTTATTACATTTTTACATACTTTAAAATGAAATCGAAAGCTCAGAATTTTGAAGAAAAAAATTTTGAAAATTTTGACAGTGTATACACTGCAATTTTTTTCAAAAATCGAGTCAAAATTAGTTTCTTAGATTTGAATGCCAATTTATAACTCACATTCAGAGCAGCACAAAAAGACATGAATTTTTGAAATCGTCCAAAAATTGCCATAGGTAGAGGTTTGCAAAGTTGGGGTTTTTGCATAAATTTTGGAACCTTTATTGAAATATTTTTGGCCACATTTTGAAATTTTTCAAAGGCTGTATTTAGGACAATTTTGTACCGATTTTCAAAGTTTTGATGTAGTTTTTATCGAATTTTTATCTACTTTTAAATGCTATCAAAACTTTAGAAGACTGCAAAACTGGGTATTTTTGAGATATGTGTGAAAAATTTCATGATTTTGCCCAAAATTGACATTTTTCTTAGGCTGTATTTTAGACAGTTTTCAATCGATTTCAAAATTTTTTATCTATTTCTTATTACATTTTTACATACTTTAAAATGAAATCGAAAGCTCAGAATTTTGAAGAAAAAAATTTTGAAAATTTTGACAGTGTATACACTGCAATTTTTTTCAAAAATCGAGTCAAAATTAGTTTCTTAGATTTGAATGCCAATTTATAACTCACATTCAGAGCAGCACAAAAAGACATGAATTTTTGAAATCGTCCAAAAATTGCCATAGGTTGGGGTTTTTGCATAAATTTTGGAACCTTTATTGAAATATTTTTGGCCACATTTTGAAATTTTTCAAAGGCTGTATTTAGGACAATTTTGTACCGATTTTCAAAGTTTTGATGTAGTTTTTATCGAATTTTTATCTACTTTTAAATGCTATCAAAACTTTAGAAGATTGCAAAACTGGGTATTTTTGAGATTTGTTTGAAAAATTTCATGATTTTGCCCAAAATTGACATTTTTCTTAGGCTGTATTTTAGACAGTTTTCAATCGATTTCAAAATTTTTTATCTATTTCTTATTACATTTTTACATACTTTAAAATGAAATCGAAAGCTCAGAATTTTGAAGAAAAAAATTTCGACTCGTTTTTTGAAAATTTTGACAGTGTATACACTGCAATTTTTTTCAAAAATCGAGTCAAAATTAGTTTCTTAGATTTGAATGCCAATTTATAACTCACATTGAGAGCAGCACAAAAAGACATGAATTTTTAAAATCGTCCAAAAATTGCCATAGGTAGAGGTTTGCAAAGTTGGGGTTTTTGCATAAATTTTGGAACCATTATTGAAATATTTTTGGCCACATTTTGAAATTTTTCAAAGGCTGTATTTAGGACAATTTTGTACCGATTTTCAAAGTTTTGATGTAGTTTTTATCGAATTTTTATCTACTTTTAAATGCTATCAAAACTTTAGAAGACTGCAAAACTGGGTATTTTTGAGATTTGTTTGAAAAATTTCATGATTTTGCCCAAAATTGACATTTTTCTTAGGCTGTATTTTAGACAGTTTTCAATCGATTTCAAAATTTTTTATCTATTTCTTATTACATTTTTACATACTTTAAAATGAAATCGAAAGCTCAGAATTTTGAAGAAAAAAATTTCGACTCGTTTTTTGAAAATTTTGACAGTGTATACACTGCAATTTTTTTCAAAAATCGAGTCAAAATTAGTTTCTTAGATTTGAATGCCAATTTATAACTCACATTCAGAGCAGCACAAAAAGACATGAATTTTTGAAATCGTCCAAAAATTGCCATAGGTAGGGGTTTGCAAAGTTGGGGTTTTTGCATAAATTTTGGAACCTTTATTGAAATATTTTTGGCCACATTTTGAAATTTTTCAAAGGCTGTATTTAGGACAATTTTGTACCGATTTTCAAAGTTTTGATGTAGTTTTTATCGAATTTTTATCTACTTTTAAATGCTATCAAAACTTTAGAAGACTGCAAAACTGGGTATTTTTGAGATATGTTTGAAAAATTTCATGATTTTGCCCAAAATTGACATTTTTCTTAGGCTGTATTTTAGACAGTTTTCAATCGATTTCAAAATTTTTTATCTATTTCTTGTTACATTTTTACATACTTTAAAATGAAATCGAAAGCTCAGAATTTTGAAGAAAAAAATTTCGACTCGTTTTTTGAAAATTTTGACAGTGTATGCAATTTTTTTCAAAAATCGAGTCAAAATTAGTTTCTTAGATTTGAATGCCAATTTATAACTCACATTCAGAGCAGCACAAAAAGACATGAATTTTTGAAATCGTCCAAAAATTGCCATAGGTAGAGGTTTGCAAAGTTGAGGCTTTTGCATAAATTTTGGAAACTTTATTGAAATATTTTTGGCCAAAATTGAAATTTTTCAAAGGCTGTATTTAGGACAATTTTGTACCGATTTTCAAAGTTTTGATGTAGTTTTTATCGAATTTTTATCTACTTTTAAATGCTATGAAAACTTTAGAAGACTGCAAAACTGGGTATTTTTGAGATTTGTTTGAAAAATTTCATGATTTTGCCCAAAATTGACATTTTTCTTAGGCTGTATTTTAGACAGTTTTCAATCGATTTCAAAATTTTTTATCTATTTCTTATTACATTTTTACATACTTTAAAATGAAATCGAAAGCTCAGAATTTTGAAGAAAAAAATTTCGACTCGTTTTTTGAAAATTTTGACAGTGTATACACTGCAATTTTTTTCAAAAATCGAGTCAAAATTAATTTCTTAGATTTGAATGCCAATTTATAACTCACATTGAGAGCAGCACAAAAAGACATGAATTTTTAAAATCGTCCAAAAATTGCCATAGGTAGAGGTTTGCAAAGTTGGGGTTTTTGCATAAATTTTGGAACCATTATTGAAATATTTTTGGCCACATTTTGAAATTTTTCAAAGACTGTATTTAGGACAATTTTGTACCGATTTTCAAAGTTTTGATGTAGTTTTTATCGAATTTTTATCTACTTTTAAATGCTATCAAAACTTTAGAAGATTGCAAAACTGGGTATTTTTGAGATTTGTTTGAAAAATTTCATGATTTTGCCCAAAATTGACATATTTCTTAGGCTGTATTTTAGACAGTTTTCAATCGATTTCAAAATTTTTTATCTATTTCTTATTACATTTTTACATACTTTAAAATTAAATCGAAAGCTCAGAATTTTGAAGAAAAAAATTTCGACTCGTTTTTTGAAAATTTTGACAGTGTATACACTGCAATTTTTTTCAAAAATCGAGTCAAAATTAGTTTCTTAGATTTGAATGCCAATTTATAACTCACATTCAGAGCAGCACAAAAGACATGAATTTTTGAAATCGTCCAAAAATTGCCATAGGTAGAGGTTTGCAAAGTTGAGGCTTTTGCATAAATTTTGGAAACTTTATTGAAATATTTTTGGCCAAAATTGAAATTTTTCAAAGGCTGTATTTAGGACAATTTTGTACCGATTTTCAAAGTTTTGATGTAGTTTTTATCGAATTTTTATCTACTTTTAAATGCTATGAAAACTTTAGAAGACTGCAAAACTGGGTATTTTTGAGATTTGTTTGAAAAATTTCATGATTTTGCCCAAAATTGACATTTTTCTTAGGCTGTATTTTAGACAGTTTTCAATCGATTTCAAAATTTTTTATCTATTTCTTATTACATTTTTACATACTTTAAAATGAAATCGAAAGCTCAGAATTTTGAAGAAAAAAATTTCGACTCGTTTTTTGAAAATTTTGACAGTGATACACTGCAATTTTTTTCAAAAATCGAGTCAAAATTAGTTTCTTAGATTTGAATGCCAATTTATAACTCACATTCAGAGCAGCACAAAAAGACATGAATTTTTAAAATCGTCCAAAAATTGCCATAGGTAGAGGTTTGCAAAGTTGAGGTTTTTGCATAAATTTTGGAACCTTTATTGAAATATTTTTGGCCACATTTTGAAATTTTTCAAAGGCTGTATTTAGGACAATTTTGTACCGATTTTCAAAGTTTTGATGTAGTTTTTATCGAATTTTTATCTACTTTTAAATGCTATGAAAACTTTAGAAGACTGCAAAACTGGGTATTTTTGAGATTTGTTTGAAAAATTTCATGATTTTGCCCAAAATTGACATATTTCTTAGGCTGTATTTTAGACAGTTTTCAATCGATTTCAAAATTTTTTATCTATTTCTTATTACATTTTTACATACTTTAAAATTAAATCGAAAGCTCAGAATTTTGAAGAAAAAAATTTCGACTCGTTTTTTGAAAATTTTGACAGTGTATACACTGCAATTTTTTTCAAAAATCGAGTCAAAATTAATTTCTTAGATTTGAATGCCAATTTATAACTCACATTGAGAGCAGCACAAAAAGACATGCATTTTTAAAATCGTCCAAAAATTGCCATAGGTAGAGGTTTGCAAAGTTGGGGTTTTTGCATAAATTTTGGAACCATTATTGAAATATTTTTGGCCACATTTTGAAATTTTTCAAAGGCTGTATTTAGGACAATTTTGTACCGATTTTCAAAGTTTTGATGTAGTTTTTATCGAATTTTTATCTACTTTTAAATGCTATCAAAACTTTAGAAGACTGCAAAACTGGGTATTTTTGAGATTTGTTTGAAAAATTTCATGATTTTGCCCAAAATTGACATTTTTCTTAGGCTGTATTTTAGACAGTTTTCAATCGATTTCAAATTTTTTTATCTATTTCTTATTACATTTTTACATACTTTAAAATAAAATCGAAAGCTCAGAATTTTGAAGAAAAAAATTTCGACTCTTTTTTTGAAAATTTTGACAGTGTATACACTGCAATTTTTTTTCAACAATCGAGTCAAAATTAGTTTCTTAGATTTGAATGCCAATTTATAACTCACATTCAGAGCAGCACAAAAAGACATGAATTTTTGAAATCGTCCAAAAATTGCCATAGGTAGAGGTTTGGAAAGTTGAGGTTTTTGCATAAATTTTGGAACCTTTATTGAAATATTTTTGGCCAAAATTAAAATTTTTCAAAGGCTGTATTTAGGACAATTTTGTACCGATTTTTAAAGTTTTGATGTAGTTTTTATCGAATTTTTATCTACTTTTAAATGCTATCAAAACTTTAGAAGACTGCAAAACTGGGAATTTTTGAGATTTGTTTGAAAAATTGCATGATTTTTGCCAAAATTTACATTTTTCTTAGGCTGTATTTTAGACAGTTTTCAATCGATTTCAAAATTTTTTATCTATTTCTTATTACATTTTTACATACTTTAAAATGAAATCGAAAGCTCAGAATTTTGAAGAAAAAAATTTCGACTCGTTTTTTGAAAATTTTGACAGTGTATAAGTTAAACAAATTAATGTTGAGTTGAATTATAACATATATTTATTTAATAATTACTTGATTTCTAGCAGCACTATGTGCTTTACAATCGTTTGTTAATTATTATTATTTATTAGTTCTGCACGATGTGCATTGAATCGACGTTATATTCAGACTGATGTGACTATTGTAATCTAATGTTAAACTACGCTTACGCCGAGGCAGAACAATCTGGAATCTGAGATCATCCGATATGATTCGGCCAATCAGATTGTGCCGCGTTTACAAATAAAGTTAAAGACAATACCTAATTACAGTTTCGTGTAATTGGACTACGTGACTTGTGGCGGACAACCGGACAAAGTGGATTTGACAATAATAGTTAGCTAAATGTAGCGCATCTTAGGGACGTCCCGTTCTATGGAGCATAATGTTAGGTATTAACTTATACACTGCAATTTTTTTCAAAAATCGAGTCAAAATTAGTTTCTTAGATTTGAATGCCAATTTATAACTCACATTCAGAGCAGCACAAAAAGACATGAATTTTTGAAATCGTCCAAAAATTGCCATAGGTAGAGGTTTGCAAAGTTGAGGCTTTTGCATAAATTTTGGAAACTTTATTGAAATATTTTTGGCCAAAATTGAAATTTTTCAAAGGCTGTATTTAGGACAATTTTGTACCGATTTTCAAAGTTTTGATGTAGTTTTTATCGAATTTTTATCTACTTTTAAATGCTATCAAAACTTTAGAAGACTGCAAAACTGGGTATTTTTGAGATTTGTTTGAAAAATGTCAATTTTTGCCCAAAATTGACATTTTTCTTAGGCTGTATTTTAGACAGTTTTCAATCGATTTTAAAAATTTTTTATCTATTTCTTATTACATTTTTACATACTTTAAAATGAAATCGAAAGCTCAGAATTTTGAAGAAAAAAATTTCGACTCGTTTTTTGAAAATTTTGACAGTGTATACACTGCAATTTTTTTCAAAAATCGAGTCAAAATTAGTTTCTTAGATTTGAATGCCAATTTATAACTCACATTCAGAGCAGCACAAAAAGACATGAATTTTTAAAATCGTCCAAAAATTGCCATAGGTAGAGGTTTGCAAAGTTGGGGTTTTTGCATAAATTTTGGAACCATTATTGAAATATTTTTGGCCACATTTTGAAATTTTTCAAAGGCTGTATTTAGGACAATTTTGTACCGATTTTCAAAGTTTTGATGTAGTTTTTATCGAATTTTTATCTACTTTTAAATGCTATCAAAACTTTAGAAGACTGCAAAACTGGGTATTTTTGAGATTTGTTTGAAAAATTTCATGATTTTGCCCAAAATTGATATTTTTCTTAGGCTGTATTTTAGACAGTTTTCATTCGATTTCAAAATTTTTTATCTATTTCTTATTACATTTTTACATACTTTAAAATGAAATCGAAAGCTCAGAATTTTGAAGAAAAAAATTTCGACTCGTTTTTTGAAAATTTTGACAGTGTATACACTGCAATTTTTTTTCAAAAATCGAGTCAAAATTAGTTTCTTAGATTTGAATGCCAATTTATAACTCACATTCAGAGCAGCACAAAAAGACATGAATTTTTGAAATCGTCCAAAAATTGCCATAGGTAGATTGAAATATTTTTGGCCACATTTTGAAATTTTTCAAAGGCTGTATTTAGGACAACTTTGTACCGATTTTCAAAGTTTTGATGTAGTTTTTATCGAATTTGGGTATTTTTGAGATTTGTTTGAAAAATTTCATGATTTTGCCCAAAATTGACATTTTTCTTAGGCTGTATTTTAGACAGTTTTCAATCGATTTCAAAATTTTTTATCTATTTCTTATTACATTTTTACATACTTTAAAATGAAACGAAAGCTCAGAATTTTGAAGAAAAAAATTTCGACTCGTTTTTTGAAAATATCGTTTTTTGTATATATACACTGCATTTTTTTTTTAAAAATCGAGTCAAAATTAGTTTCTTAGATTTGAATGCCAATTTATAACTCACATTCAGAGCAGCACAAAAAGACATGAATTTTTGAAATCGTCCAAAAATTGCCATAGGTAGAGGTTTGCAAAGTTGAGGTTTTTGCATAAATTTTGGAACCTTTATTGAAATATTTTTGGCCACATTTTGAAATTTTTCAAAGGCTGTATTTTGGACAATTTTGTACCGATTTTCAAAGTTTTGATGTAGTTTTTATCTAATTTTTATCTACTTTTAAATGCTATCAAAACTTTAGAAGACTGCAAAACTGGGTATTTTTGAGATTTGTTTGAAAAATTTCATGATTTTGCCCAAAATTGACATTTTTCTTAGGCTGTATTTTAGACAGTTTTCAATCGATTTCAAAATTTTTTATCTATTTCTTATTACATTTTTACATACTTTAAAATGAAATCGAAAGCTCAGAATTTTGAAGAAAAAAATTTCGACTCGTTTTTTGAAAATTTTGACAGTGTATACACTGCAATTTTTTTCAAAAATCGAGTCAAAATTAGTTTCTTAGATTTGAATGCCAATTTATAACTCACATTCAGAGCAGCACAAAAAGACATGAATTTTTGAAATCGTCCAAAAATTGCCATAGGTAGAGGTTTGCAAAGTTGGGGTTTTTGCATAAATTTTGGAACCTTTATTGAAATATTTTTGGCCACATTTTAAAATTTTTCAAAGACTGTATTTAGGACAATTTTGTACCGATTTTCAAAGTTTTGATGTAGTTTTTATCGAATTTTTATCTACTTTTAAATGCTATCAAAACTTTAGAAGATTGCAAAACTGGGTATTTTTGAGATTTGTTTGAAAAATTTCATGATTTTGCCCAAAATTGACATATTTCTTAGGCTGTATTTTAGACAGTTTTCAATCGATTTCAAAATTTTTTATCTATTTCTTATTACATTTTTACATACTTTAAAATTAAATCGAAAGCTCAGAATTTTGAAGAAAAAAATTTCGACTCGTTTTTTGAAAATTTTGACAGTGTATACACTGCAATTTTTTTCAAAAATCGAGTCAAAATTAGTTTCTTAGATTTGAATGCCAATTTATAACTCACATTCAGAGCAGCACAAAAAGACATGAATTTTTAAAATCGTCCAAAAATTGCCATAGGTAGAGGTTTGCAAAGTTGGGGTTTTTGCATAAATTTTGGAACCATTATTGAAATATTTTTGGCCACATTTTGAAATTTTTCAAAGGCTGTATTTAGGACAATTTTGTACCGATTTTCAAAGTTTTGATGTAGTTTTTATCGAATTTTTATCTACTTTTAAATGCTATCAAAACTTTAGAAGATTGCAAAACTGGGTATTTTTGAGATTTGTTTGAAAAATTTCATGATTTTGCCCAAAATTGACATTTTTCTTAGGCTGTATTTTAGACAGTTTTCAATCGATTTCAAATTTATACACTGCATTTTTGAAATTTATACACTGCAATTTTTTTCAAAAATCGAGTCAAAATTAGTTTCTTAGATTTGAATGCCAATTTATAACTCACATTCAGAGCAGCACAAAAAGACATGAATTTTTGAAATCGTCCAAAAATTGCCATAGGTAGAGGTTTGCAAAGTTGAGGTTTTTGCATAAATTTTGGAACCTTTATTGAAATATTTTTGGCCAAAATTGAAATTTTTCAAAGGCTGTATTTAGGACAATTTTGTACCGATTTTCAAAGTTTTGATGTAGTTTTTATCGAATTTTTATCTACTTTTAAATGCTATGAAAACTTTAGAAGACTGCAAAACTGGGTATTTTTGAGATTTGTTTGAAAAATTTCATGATTTTGCCCAAAATTGACATTTTTCTTAGGCTGTATTTTAGACAGTTTTCAATCGATTTCAAATTTATACACTGCATTTTTGAAATTTATACACTGCAATTTTTTTCAAAAATCGAGTCAAAATTAGTTTCTTAGATTTGAATGCCAATTTATAACTCACATTCAGAGCAGCACAAAAAGACATGAATTTTTGAAATCGTCCAAAAATTGCCATAGGTAGAGGTTTGCAAAGTTGAGGTTTTTGCATAAATTTTGGAACCTTTATTGAAAAATTTTTGGTCAAAATTGAAATTTTCCAAAGAATGTATTTAGGACAATTTTGTACCGATTTTCAAAGATTTGATGTAGTTTTATCGAATTTTTGTCTACTTTAAAATGCTATCCAAACTTTAGAAGACTGCATACCTGGGGATTTTTGAGATTTTTTTAAAAATTGCATGAGTTTGGTCAAAATTGACATTTTTCTTAGGCTGTATTTTAGACAATTTTCAACCGATTTTAAAATGTTTTGTCTATTTCTTATTACATTTTTAAATACTTTAAAATGCAATCGAAAGCTCAGAATTTTGAAGAAAAAAACTGCAATTTTTTTCAAAAATCGAGTCAAAATTAGTTTCTTAGATTTGAATGCGAATTTATAACTCACATTCAGAGCAGCACAAAAAGACATGAATTTTTGAAATCGTCCAAAAATTGGCAACCAAAGTTGAGGTTTTTGCACAAATTTTGGAACCGCTATTGAAAAATTTTTGGTCAAAATTGCAATTTTCCAAAGAATGTATTTAGGACCATTTTGTACTGATTTTTAAAGATTTGATGTAGTTTTTATCGAATTTTTATCTACTTTAAATTTTTATCTACTTTTAAATGCTATCAAAACTTTAGAAGACTGCAAAGCTGGGGATTTTTGAGATTTGTTTGAAAAATTGCATGGTTTTGGTCAAAATTGAAATTTTTCTTAGGCTGTATTTTAGACAATTTTCAACCGATTTTAAAATGTTTTGTCTATTTCTTATTACATTTTTACATACTTTAAAATGCAATCGAAAGCTCAGAATTTTGAGGAAAAAAATTTCGACACGTCGACTTCAATCTGGTAGGGACCAAAAGAGCGACATTTAAAGAGTTTTATGGCAAAACCAAATTAAGCCCAAATTAAATCCTTGTTAAACCGCTAAAATGGACAATATTTAAAATGACCGTTATATTTTGTTATTAATTTTTTTTGAAAATGTTTATTTTTCTTTTAAATTGTTTTAATTTAATTGAATTACAAAAAACCGTTTGTTTTTAATGCATTTTTCGTTCGTTTCATACAACAAAATAATTTAGTATTAGTATTTTACAATATTTATATAAAGGGCATTTTCTTTCGATCATCATCTCTGTTTCTCTATTGTGTTATAAATTTTTCACTGCAATTGCGAATACATAAATATATATGTAAAAAACAAATTATGCATTACAAAATCTGTGTGTTTCTGTGTGTTTTGTGGGGAGGGGGGTGTTTGTCGCTTAACAATAAAGGTATTAATTAAACTTATAGTAATGACTTTTAGTAAATAATAAAATATTTTCTTTATGCGGCTTACACTTTCACTTTACCATTAGTTAAATAACAGAACAAAATCAAATTTTTTTCTCTTTAATGGGATTTTTTGTTTTTAGGTTTTTTTTTTTTTGTCTTTAGAATCTCTGTCATTGAAATAGATTCCCTAGGGATCTAGTGCTCCATCAAACTGGCGATTTTGAGAGAACACTTGAAGCCCTAAGGAAGTGCTATATTGACTGAGTTCCTTAGGATCTTTAATTCGAATGTGTTTTTTTTCTTTCTTTCCTATATACGTTTGTGTTTTTGTTTTTTTTTTCGATAATTTTTCTTGTTGCCTTAAAGCACTTGGAGTGTATTTTGCATTAATTTAGGTTTCAATTTGTTTATAAGTATATACAAATGATAATTTTGGAAATATGTATAACTACTAGTAGAAATAAAGGTAATTGTAGTAGGCATTACAAATTAGTAGTAGCAAAATGGTATTAGTATTTAGTAGTACTCGTAAGTAGGTTGGTTGCTTGCTTCATTCTCTGATCAACTTTGTGTGCTAGCCATTTCATTTTCATCTGTCTTTTTATCAAATATATAATAATATATATGTCGGGCACTTTTAATAGAAAACTGGGTGCTGTTTCTTGTCTCTCTCTCTCTGTTTCTCTACATTCGTTGTCAATGTAGGCAGCATAAATAGATTTGTTGGGGGGTGGTGGTGGGGGTTGAGGGTTTAGAACTTCAGTGCGTGGTTAGTATGATTTTTGATAATTGGCAACATTCTCCGGTATTACTGGTTTCCACTTATAGCCGGAAGGGTTCACGCTTCTCTGTGGGCGTAGTGCCGCGCGATGTGCGTCGCATGGTCGAGCTGAAAGTGGGCTCGGCTGAGCTCTTGCGCGGTGTCTGCATTCCCGAAGGTGTTGAACTTCCGCTAATGTTTCGCCTAAATAGTAAAGATTTTTATTAGTTAATATTATTCTCAATTAAGTCGTTTAACAAGTAACAAAGTAAAAACAAAAAACTTAGTGCTGCTTAGATTTTTCAATTAATAAGGCACAAAACATGCAAATTTTCAATTTTCAAATTTTGGCCATGCTCAGAAAAGTGAACAAGACAATACAAGAATGGAACTAAACGAAATTAAATATATGTAAATAATTACTTGCTATTTTAGATAATATTGGTTGAAAAAGTTGAAAAGGTCTATATAACTGGCTAGTCTGGAACATTACCCCAAGCTGTTTGGATTCGCAGTCGAGCTGGTGGGCGATGTTGACTTGGAATCGAATGAGGAGGTTATCTTAACCGGAATCCGTGATGGTTTTTGGCTTTAGTTTGTTTGGTAAATGTTTTTTTTTTAGGATAGGAGGAGTGTGGGGGAATACAACAAACATAGTTAGCATTTGTAATTAACCATAACCAAAATCTGCTTAAGTTTATAGATATACGTATGTATGTATTCCCTATTCGACTTATAAGAGTAATTTAAATTAAAAGTAATTAAGAGTAATTATGTTTAGTGTTGCTTTGCGGCGGGTACTTATGGTAAGTATGTATGCAATTACCTAACAGGTTTGAAGCCGAAGCCGGTTAGTGCTGGAATACTGGATGATCTACTCATGCCTCCGTTGCTGTATTCAGGCATTACAGGCATTATATGTACGAGTTTATATATATATTGATATTGATATTGGTTTAGTTGCAATCAAGCAAATGTCAGAATTTCGATATCGAATGCCAATTGGTATGAGTTTTTTTGTTTGGTTTTGTTTGAGTGTGAGTTGTTGTTGTTGTTAATGGCGAAACCGAAAATAATGTCATAAAAAATAAAAAAGAATAAATTAGAATTGTTTTTTTTTTATGTTTTGGAATTATTTGGAATTTTCTTTATGTTTGGTAAGGGATTTTCTCTTGGTTGTGGAATGAAAAGTGGAATTCCTACCTGGTGGGTGCTGGACTAGCCGATCCGGAGGCAGTTTTGCGGGTTATGGTGCTAGTGCCGCCATTCAAACGACTACCCGGCGTGGTTGATGTGGTCACTGAGAGACGCGCCGGACGCGGTGTTGTGCCACTCGCTGTGCTTGTCGTCGAGGGTTTACGTTGCGGAATGCGTGAGGGTGTGTGATCATCTAGAGAAACAATGAGAGCTGCATTAAGGACCGATCTAAAATATGCCTGGTGAATGTCATGAAACATACCTGTGCTATCTAGGGATAGAGTGGAACCATGTCGGGATGGAGGCTTCGATCCTTGTCTGCTAAGCGGGCGTGAGTTTGGCTTGGAGCCGGCACGAGAGCCTCCTGGCGTGAGACCCGTGCGCGTGCTCGTATAGGTGACCTTGCGCGGTGTATAACGACCCGATGGTCCACCATGGCTGCCCTCGTTGTCGCTCAGAGAGTCGGGAGTGCTAGCCGATAGCGAAGAGCGGGATGGTCTCGACATGGGTATGGAGCGCACGGAACGCTCGCGTACCTAAATTGTGTGAGGGAGAGAGAATGGGTGAGTTAGAATAGTTGTTCCTTCTTTAGCGTAGAGTAGACCCTCCCATTTCCATCCTGTTTTGGTTTACTGCTGCTCCTGCATGTTTGTTGTGTTTAATCCTTTTGCAAATCCTTTCAAGTGAACTTACCCAGTGTGTTGTTGGATGACAATGCAGCACATGTGGACTTAGCGGCACTGAGCGGCTGGTATTGCAACGCACAAATACCGTACCGCCGGCACCCATGTGTATGGGAAAGGCGCATGGAACTTGGTCTTGTGCACGGATTTTCTCAAAGATTGGCATTAACTCGGCCAAATGCTCATCAGCTGTGTTAAATGGAATTTTACGAATATTCGAAATACGGATACGTTTTAGCCATAAAAGAAAACAAACTAAAGGACAATTTCATTGGGCCAAACGGTATATGATCATTTAAATGCTGTGATGGACGGCAACAACAACAACAATAACCTAACCCTATATAGAAACCACCAAGTGTGGGGGTGTACTGTACTTTTTACTTTCACTAAACTGTACTCTTGTTTTTTTTTTTTTTGTTTTAGCATAAACTCAAAAAAAGGTCGGCAAAATTATAAACAAAGATATTTATACAATGATACTTATAAAGTTCTCATGCAAAAAATAATCAAGAAATTAAGAATCGGCGGCGGCAGCAACAGCGGCGAGCGTAGTTCTCGTAGTCAACAACAACATACACACACAATACACACACACGCGCACACACAACGTGCCCAAAACGAATCAAAACGACGAGCACTTACCTTGTGCCCTTTTCATTTGGAGGATTGAATGGGGATTGGGGTCGGGGTTTGGGTTTGGGGTTAGGAAGGATTGGAAGAGATGTTGTTTTCCCACTTGTTTTGCTTTTTCATTTACCTTGATGATGGGACCCTGTCCACTTATATATGGCGGCACGTTGCTACTGCCATTTTGGCCAGCATTGGGTGAGGAGGTCGCGGTGGCTGCCGATGAGCCACGTTTAGACGTAAAGGCGGCCATGCTCTGTGAAACACCATCGGCCAATATGAATTGCTCGCGTAGCTCAATGTTAGTGCGTCCCTTGGCTGCTCTCCCCCGAGAGATCGGCGGCAGGCAGGCAGGCGGAGAGTATATGGCACATATATTGGATTGATGCGTGTGTATGTTTGATTTGCGCACATATATATAAACAACAACAATAACAAAACGAAATTTTGTTACCGCAAAATATTTGTTTTGGTTTGACACAGTTTGTGGTTTGTTTTTTTTTTAGTATTTGGTGTTTTGTTTGGTTTTTTTTGGTTTTTTTTGGGCGCAGGCATTTTTTTGTTTTTTTGTGCATGTTGGGCGTGGGCGGCGCAAGCGAAGATTATATATAATATATATATTCATTTATCGGGATCATTTGGTTTTTGTATTTTTTAAAATACCAAAGAAAGAAGAAAAAAAAGAAAAGGGGGGGAAAACATAAAACTTGATTAGTTAAAACGAAAAAAACAAAATTTCATACAACAAAAAATGAAAATAATGAGAAGAGTTAGCTAACCAAAAGTCGAGAGCTGTTAGTTAACAGTCGAGAACAGTCAGATAACATTCGAGAGCAGTCCCAAACTGTTAACTGAGAGTCGAGAGCAGTCTCTAACTGTTAACTAAAAGCCGGAATAGTTATGGGAACAATAAACGGGAATAAAACATTAAGGTTAGAACGAAACGAAAGCACAAAAAACGAGGATAAAGCAAACATGCAATACTAACAATATTAGCAGGAAGAGGAAGGAGAGGAGCAAAATAAATATGTAAAACTACTTAATAAGTAACTACATAATGTGGATGTGTATGTGTTTGTGTATATATAAGTAGATAGATATAACCCATTAAACAAAGCAACAAAAATGAGGATGAGGCAAAAAGAGGATACGTATAAGGATATATGCATGTTATGTCAATTAGGGCCCCAGGCTATTTCCGGGTTTCGGTATTACGGTTCTTGATTGATTTCGTTTTGGTTATTGTGTATGAGGCGGCGGCGGCGGGAGCATTTTGGCGCCCTGACGCAGGATGGCGAAAATAAACAATTCAACAACAAAAAACTAAAAAGCTCGCTCTGTTAATTTGATTTTTTTTTTTTTAGAAATTATTTAAGCAACTTCTGAACCAAAAGTAAATTTATTATTGATGTAGGTTAAACTGGTTTTTTATATCTTTTTTAGGCACAGTATTTGGTTGTTTTTTTTTGGTTTTGGTTTGGTTGTTGGTTAAATGACCATATCCGTTTGGTATTAATAATATTTTTAGCAAAAAAATGATGTAATTAGTTGTTAAAGCACAACTGTACCTATATGATAATGTATGTATATGAGATATATATGGAATGTATGTGATTTTTTAAAATGATGCATCAAATCTCGGGTATATAGACAAAATGCATGAGTTGAGTAGAGGGTGTGGTCGGTTCAATGTGGACTACAACAAGATTACATGACTTTTACTGGATGATGCTTCATGAATTCAAATGATTGGAATGGAATATGAAAGTCCAAATGACTTTTGGGAAATATATGTGTGAGATGTGAGATTTATATGTTTTTAAGGTACGCAACACAACTAAAGATATATTGTGGCATTAAGAGAAATCTAATATTATGTGGGGACTCTGATTGGCTGGATTGGCACTTACCGCGACAAGGATCGTTCTTTTGCAGGAATTCTCCGAGGGCTACCCAACCGCCGCCCACACGCACCATAACAGTGCTGCGCAGGATGCGGACTAGGCGTAATTTTTGTGAATCTCCAAACTAAACGGGGATAGAGAATATGTTGAATTCATAACATGAGACATGAATAAATGATAACTTACTCTGTATTTGCCCTCGCCAACTTGGAATACACGGAACTTCTGCCGGCATGTGCAGAGCATAACCAGGCGCTTGACTTCATCGTGTATCTTGTCATTATCGGTGGCTGGCTTACGCTCTTGCCAATCCGGACGCAAAGCGGCAATAAACTCCTGCCAATCGATGAGACCTTCGCCATTGCGATCGAATAGATCGGCAACAGCCTTCATTTCCAAGCCAGAAGTATCGAATTCTAAAAGAATGCATGAGCATTATAAAAAGAAATTGTCCAATTTATAGCTGAGACTTACTTGTGTTGAGTATGCCATCGATGAAGACATCACGTGGTATCATGCCATTGTTATCCTTATCCATTTTGCGGAATAGATCAGTTAGACGTGATTTCTTGTGGTTCATGTACTTAAGGAACTGTGAACAAATATTGCAATGAGGATGTTTGCTGGGGGATAACGATGTCTAGTTACTTACCCTCTTTCGCCAATCGTCCCAGCTAAAGTTGCGAGCGCGCTCCACATCCTTCAGATACATAAGATGCTCGTGCAACAGACGTTGACGTTCCCATGAAAGCATCCATACATCACGCCATTTGGTCCACAAAAGCTTGGCGCGTGGCGAACGGAATTCGAGTTCAGGTCCAGTCGAGCTAAAGATGTATAATTAAGTGTCATTCAATGTATTGAGGGAATAAAGCAGAAATATAATAAAACACATTCAACAAAAAGTAAGATGGAAACCAAACTAATACACTAGGACATGCACAGCTTGATGATGATCATGATGATGAAGCATCTCTTTTGTTCAGATGGTTGGGCGTCTTGGCTGGTGGATTCAATTGTGGCTTACCTTGGCGAGAATCGTGGGCCATAGTGTGGCAGGCGATCTCTGTCGGGCGTATCACGTGTGGGCGTGACACGACTGTATTCGTGTTTTTTTATAGGCAAAAAGCAGCAAGATGCAGATAGTTTTTGAGATATTTTGTTTTTTTTTTTTTTGGTTTGTTTGATATGAGCAACGTTTTACATAGCGCAGACAAGATGAAAGTAGAATTGAAAAAAAGACAAAAAACATAATAATGATCAAGTAAACGGCACAAAATAATATATACATTATACGCAATACATAACACAACGAAAACAGAAATAAAAACATATAAAGAACATTTTTAATGTAGTTTATAGTAGGTATATAGGAAATAGAATGATTGTAGACGCAGCATTTCCAAAAATAGTCCGAAAAACGTTTGAGAAACAAAAGAAATTTTGATAAATTTTCAAGATATTTACATAAATTCATGCGAAATCTATCTATTTTTGGAATGATATCATATCCTATGTCTCTAGAGATATATTCTAAGGACGATAACTTACCTGCCCTTGCGTGCATTGAGACCCTGATCGCGGGAACCCTTGAAGCTGTTAAAAAAGAAGCAAAGACAGAAATTGAGTTAATGAAAATTGTAGATTTAATTTGGAGTAGGGTATTAGGACAACAGTTTTAGCAGCAGTGGTGATTAAGCAAGGTGGGTGGGTTGGAATGGGTGCATGGTATGTATAGTTGTCGGTGGTTGTGATTGTGATTATGGTTTTGGGTAGTGCATTTCGTTAGCTGCTAAGGGGTTGTTGTTTTTTAGAGCTACATTTGAGAGGAGTTTTTCGTGTTGTGTTTTGATGGTGAGTAAGCACATTCACCACTTGTAAGTGGATGCAGCGAGTTACGAGTAACGAGTAGAGCAAGTAGCGAGTAAAAAGTTTCTGTCAAACCTTTGACGTCTCAGTGTGCCATCGGGCGACTGTTCACGCAGATCGTGACTGGAGCCACGACTATTTTATATACATTGAATATATATGTATACATATAGATCGGGATAGGCAGAGAAATTGTGTGTGTGCAATACGGTTGGCGGGGAAATATTTTTTTGGTTTTGGATATTGTAGCAATAATACAGAAAAAATTGGTGGATACAAAAGAAATAAACGAAAAAAAAAATAAAGGCAGAAAATAAATATACAAAAATAAAATATACAAAAATATATATACAGATATAAGACAGATCAACCTCCGTTGAAGGGGATGGACATGTCTGGATCTACTCACACTGGCGTCTTGCCGCTACGTGAAGGTTTGCGAGCACCTGGCGGTAACTGCCGTGGCTTGCAAGCACGATCCACTTCATTCTGGCGACGAGCCGTATTCTCCATAAATTCTTTGTGGTCCTCAATGAGTTTTTCCACAGGTGGAATCTCATCCGGTAGCTGTTCGTGCTTTAGATCTATAACGAATTGCATTATTAGTAGAAGTAAAGATCTGGTTTTTCTAATCAACTTACTCAACAAGGTACCCTCCAGTCCACTCAGCCAGGCTAGCAGCTCCTCAATGGTATCATCAAGATCCTTCAGAGACTGCAAATGTTGCTCCAGCTTCGATTCGCGATTGATGGCCCATTGGCGTACTTCCTCCCAGCGTTGCTGGATGATCGATAGCCAGTTCTTGATAATGGGAATGGCATCGGGATAGGCCTTGCTGATGATCTCCTCGGCATAGTCGAAAGTCTCACTCTTCTCGCGTTCACGGATGCGCAAATCTTTCATGAATTCCATGTGGATGTCCATCATCTCACGCGAGACCTTCTCATCGTCTGGGGCATTCTTGGCATAACGCAATTTGTGCTCAGCATGATCCAACCAATCGAATAGGGCCTGGACACGGGCATTCAATTTTTCAGCATCAACCAGAGCCACTTGAAGACGATCTCCACGTTTGGCTACAGCGTTCTTGACCTCTTCCCAAATGGATTGCAACTCATCGAGCTGACGACCCACTTCAGGATTATTTCCAGAACGCTCTAGGTCGCGTCCGGTCTTCAGTACTCCTTGCATTTGACCAGCACGCTTCTGCAGATCCTGTTCGATATGCTTATGATGCTCACAGAGACCTTGAACCGTCTCCAGATCACCATGGACATGTCCGTTCTCATTTAGGCGACCCTTGGCCTTCTTCAACCAGTCGAACAGCTCACCCAAGGCGTCACTGAATTGACCGGAGAGCAGCAAAGCCTCCTCCAGTTTGCGTTGACGTTCAATACTCTTGGACCAGACTCGCGTCCATTGCTCTTTGAGTTCCAGCAGCATTTTGTCCAGCACAGGGCGGTCACCCTTCGGAGCCCGCTCCATGAGGTTCTTGCCAGTGCGCATTGTACCATCGTAGACTGTCTGTTTGGCTCCCAATTGGCGGTGGGTCTCCTTCAGTTTGCCAATGTATTTCTTGATCTTTTGTGGCTCCTTGGAGGCGGTGGCCTCTTCGATAATCTGATCCAGCACCTGTTCGGTTTCCTGCAGATACTGCATCATGCCACTCCAGGCATCGTTGAATTCACGAGCCTCTTTGTAGCCATGATCCAGAGCCCTGGTGCGTTCTGCCGCCTTGCTGACCACGCGTTCCCAGCGATGCTGAACCGAGACGAGCAGATTCTTAATTAGAATCACATCCTGCTTTTGGCTAAAGTACTTGAGATGTGTGCCCTTCTTGTCCAGCAAAAGCATAGCTTCGCGATGTGTGCTCACATCCTTCTGTAGCACCTTGTGCTCCTCCATCTGGGCCTGGATGGTTTCCAGGACACGCGAGACGGGTTCGGCATTGGATAGTTGTTTCTCAGCCTGCGTCAGCCATTCGACAAATGCTTGCAAGGTGTCGTGGAATTCGGTTGCTTCCTTGAGGGCAATCTCCAACTTGATCTTTTTGTCGGACGCCCTGGACACCACAGCATCCCATCGTTGCTTCAATGTGCGCAGAGTGTGCTGTAGATTGCTGGACGAGACCTTCATTTGATTCTGCCGTTTGATGTACTCCTGTCCCTGGGCCTGAATGGTCTCCACCTTCGGCCTATTTTCCTCCAGCTCATTGTACACCTCCATGAAGCGTTCCAGCTGTTCGGTTGCAGTCTCTGGCAGACCTCCCACTGGTTTACTTGCTCCAATCACAGCATCCACATCGCCCAACCAGCCAAGGATATCCTGAACTTCGGCAATGTAGCCCTGAGCTTCGCGCAGCGCTTCTTCCAGTTCGTGTTGACGATCGCTGGCCTTCTGAAGCAGTTGTTTCCATTCGTTGTTCAGCTTGCGCAGCTTCTCCTGGGTGGTGGAAGCCTCCACGGATCCCTTCTCCGTCTCAATCAACTGCCGACCGGCATCATTGAGCGTATCCACTGAGTTCTGATGAGCCTGAATGTCATTGGCCAGTACCTTTAATTTGGCCAGCTCAACCTCGAGTAGTTGTGGGTCTCCGGGAATGGGTTTCAGTTGATCCAAGGTGCCGTCTGTCTTGTCGATCCAAACGAGCAGTTCGTTCAAAGCATGCTGGAACTGGCCCAAGTGAAGCAGGGCATGCTCCAGTTGCTTCTGTCGGTCGACCATGCCTCGGAGCAAGGACTCCCAACGGCGATTGACCACCGAAAGGGGTTCCCTGATCGATGCCGCTTGCTCGGGTGAAGTGCGTTCCGTTAATTCCACAGCTTGTCTGTAAGATGTATATGAATCACATTAGCAAATAATAATGAAATTGAGAAGGGGGAAACACAGTCAAATCACAGAAGCAAGCGTAACGAATAAATATTTTGTTGTATGCATGCAAAAATCTTGGTAAAAGTGGTGGCGATCAATCCACGATCGTTTGATTGACGGATTGATAATTGGTAAAAGCATGCGCTCATTTCAGATCAAGGCACTTAAAATATATATATATAGAGACAATAACAACAACGATTGAACTTTTGAACAGGTTTTTTTTTTTTTTTTTTTTGATTTCGGAACTATTTCTTGCCTTTCTAGACCTCTGCCAATTCACACGAGTTTGAAGTTGAACACCGCACACACGGTCAACGGTAATGAAATACATTAGTTGAGAATTCCATGAGAAATTCAAAGGGTTAACTCACCTGTTTAATGCTTCTACTTCTACCATATGCGGATCCACTTCATCCTTGAACGATTTGAGTTGTTCGATCTGTCGCTTAACGGCATCAATGTCCGAGCCAACGGGACCCAAATGGGCAAACTTGTCCTCTGCTTTGGTCAAGAACTTGAGCAGATTCTGCAGGGTCTCGTGGAACTCCATGGCCTTCTCCATGGCATCAATGAGATTCTCCTCACGCTTGGCGTACAGCGCTGTGATGTTATCCCAGGCATTGTCCAGATCTTCGATGTGCTTCTTTACCTCTGGTTTGTCTGGCTCACCGCACATATTCATCAGGTTGCTGCCATGACGGCGCACCTGCTCCACTTCAGGCTTGGTCTGGTCGATCTCATGACGGATTTCTTGCAGGGCCACCTGTTGTTTCTTGATGTCTTGCGGTTGAGCCGCTGGTGGCTCTTGGCAGGAGAGAGTCTCTTCCAGATCCTTCAGGGTCTTCATTACGCTATTCAATTGCTTCCAGAAGGGCTCGGCCACTCTTAGAATGTCTTCCAGAGATCCGCCGCGTTTCTTGGTAGCCTTCTGGACATCGTTCCACAGATTGTTGAGCTTCTCCAGCTTGGCCTTGATATCGCGCACGGCCGGATCTGATTTATTACCAGCCTTAGCAATGACATCGTTGGCTGCCCGTTGAACAGCGCTGAACGCATCCTGCCGCTTGTCCAGATCATCCATCAAGGCATCGTTATCCTCGATTTGTTCGCGAATCTTCTGGGGCAAAGCCGAAAGTGGATCCAATTGATTCACCTGATCGACTGTGTTTGCCAAAGCACGTAACATGCCCTCCAGTTTGTCGGAGAACTGACTAGACTCCTGGAGAGCGCTCTCTAGGGCTTGTTGGCGTTCACGCAGCTCCAATCGGAGTGCAGCGTATCTGGCATTGTCCGTATCGAGAATCTCGTTGATCTTTGAGCTGTCCTCTTCGGCCACCAAAGCACCCAAAGCCTCGCCTGTCTTGTTGAGTTTGTCCAAAAGCGGCTTCTGCTCTGCTATGGACTGCAGTAGACGTTCGTTCTTGTCCTGCTGCAGGGTAATTTGATCAGGACGCAGGGCAGGCATGCTCAGGCGTGAAATCTGTTGCTCCATGTCATCTAACCATGTTGTCAGTCCTTGATGCGAGTCAGCAAAGTGTTCGGAGAGAGGAAGAGCCTGCTCCAAGATGCCCAAACGTTCGCTGCACAACTGAGCAACGGTATCGACAATCTCCTTGAGGTCATCTAACTTCTCACGCAGTGTCGCGGTGTTCTCACTCTGGGGCGACTCACGTAGAACCTTCTTGGATGCAGCTGTAACATCGCGCACTCTACCCTTTTGGCTGGAGATGTCGTCGTTGATGGAACGGTGTTCCTGCAATTGGGCACGCACCAGCTTGGGATCGATGGCTGGAAGATCGGCCTCGCGCAATGTGGTATCCATTTCGCGGAACCATTCAAGCAGCTCATCAATGTCACCGGTTACTTCCTTGGCGCGCTGGTTGCTCAAGTGAAGGCGTTCGGCCTTGCGTTGAATTTGCTCGACAATTGCGTCGAAACGACGATTGTCTCTCGTCACAATGCTCTCGATGGTGGCAGCACCTTCACCCGGCGACAGTTGGCATAACTGTGGGCCAATCAAATTGATGGTATCCAAGACGGGACGGATTTCAGACAGTTCACCCTCCAAGCGAAGCACATCCGCTTGACGAGGCTCACTGGGTGCCAATGCTGTCTCAGCACTTTGCATCCATTCGACCAGACGAGTGTGGGCCTCATGGAACTGTTGGACCAGGGGCTGCGCCTTGTGGAGACTGTTAATCAACTCAATACCGCGATTTGTCAAATCTCCGTAGCGGCGCTGCAACGAATCCAACTTATCCTTTAATTGTATGGCCTCATCGTTGGAAATGTGCTTCATTAGCTCAGCACCGGACTCTACAGTTGACTCCACATTTGCGGCATGGTCGGCTACATCTTGGTTCAATTCCAACAGATCGTCCAATTGTTCCAGTAGTTTTTCGGTGTACACTGGAACCGATTTGAACCGTTTCATCTCATTCTCCATACTCTCCATCCAAGCTACTAGATCTTGATAGCTGAGGACCAAGTGACGCAGACCCTGGCGGGATTCGGCAAGCAGAGCTCCAATGTTATCGCTAGCATCCACCAGATTGGTGTAGCGTTCGGTGACGCCTCGTACTTTTTCTCCCAGATGAACAGCTTCCTCATCACTGACCAGGTGCATTAGCTGAGCAGCAACATCTGCCAAATCCGTAAAGTCGGGTTTTTTACCCAATATCTCGTCATGCAGATTGTCGTGCTCGCGAATACGCTGCTGGATCTTCTCCTCATCTGTGGGAATCAGCTCCATGGCCTTCACCGATCGTTCGGCGTTGTCTAGCCACAGTTCCAATGGGCTAATCTTGTCATGGAATCGCTTGGCGACTTCCATAGCCTCCTCCAGATCCTGCTCCCGCTGTTCAGCGCCATCAGTCAGGGCATCGAAACGCTTCATCAGATCATTCAGTTGCTTCTCAATAGAAGCGCGCTCAGCAGGTTCGCAATGGTTGGCCACCTCTTTGCCGAGATTGGCTAGCGAGCCCATGGAATTCTGACGATCGAGCAACATTTTCTTAAGGAATTTCTGTTCTTGCAGCTGAGCTTTCACAACCTTGTAATCAGAGCTGGGTGGTTTCTGATTGGCAACCATCTCCTCGGTGTCGCTTAGCCATTTGGATAGACCAGCCAGAGCTTCTTGGAATTTGCCCGATTGAAGTAGGGCCACATCGAGACGGCGATCGCGCTCGTTCATGCGTTCCTTAAGATCATTCCAGCGATCATTCAGCTTCTCCAGATCCTTCTCAATGACGTTGGTCGACACGCCAGTTGCGGCCGATCGCACCAGATCACGTCCGGCAACATTGACCTTGTCAACATTGACGGCTAATGGCTCAACCTTGCGCTCCCTGAAGTTACGGAAGTCCTCTTGTTGGCGGCGAATTTGATCTAGTTCTGAGCCCACAGGCTTTAGCCGCTTGAACTCATCGCTAACATCTTGGATGTCATCCAAGGTCTGCGATTGACTGTCATAGAACTCGCGTAGGGCCTTGAGAGTGCTCTGCAAATTGGCCTCATGATCTCGTACACGATTGTCCAGGCGTCCCAGGGTCTTTCGCAGTGTGGAAATCTGTTCTCGTGTCTGCGTTGTATCGGCTGCAAATCCTGCATCAACCAGGACATCGGCAGCTCGCTCTGCATCTTCTAGACGATGAACCAGGCGCTCCAATTTGTTCTGCAGTTTGCCATTGTCGTCCAATTGCTGTTGCACGATCTTAATTTCGCGGCCGGGTGGTGACAACTTCTCAATTTCCGTCTCCAGATCGTTGAGGTCGATTCCTAGACTCTTCATTTGTTCGTTGAACTGCGACACTGCCGTGGCGGCCGATTGCAACTCACCGCAACGATCGTCCAGGCGACCTTGCAACTCGGACATGCGATCTGCCAAACCATCGACTTCATTGGTCAAATGATCCGCATCACCGCCAGCTGCGCGCGCCTCAGCGCTAATGTCTTTGGCCAAAGCTTTGAGCGATTGAAGAGGCTTGCTCAAGTTGGTGAGCTCCTCGCGGATGGCCTTGACGCGCTCCAGTAGCTTGGGATCCTTGGCAGCGCCACCCAAAGCATCGTGGGCGGCTAAACGATCCTCGCAACGTCCAAGAGAATGATCCAGGTTGCGCAACTCATCATTGAAATCGCCCAGACGACGAGAGCAGTTCTCAATCTCATGGGCACGGGCAATCAGATCGTTATTAAGTCGCTCCCAACGGTCACGTATGTCCTGGAGTTCGCCCTTGATGGGCTCCTTGTCAATATCGCAGCTGGTCAGGAAGGTGTCACCCAGACCCTTGGTGTTCTCAAACTCGCCAGAGTGTTTCCACACTTCGCTGCGGAAAGTCTGCAGGTCACGTAAACGTGTCTCTAGTTTAGATTTCGATAAAACTCCGGGAGTGAGGTCAGCCAATTTATCTTCGGCCGTTCGCAACCAGGCGAGGAAAGTTTCGGAGGTTTGTGAGTACTTCTTGCAGTGCTCCATGCAGGTCTGCAGGCGAGTGTGTCGATCGACAGCTTCACGGCGCAGTTTTTCCCACTGTTGTTGAATGCGATCAAGGTCGCGCTTCACTCCACGATCTTGTTGGCGATCGGACAAATCTTTGCCCTTGTTAATAAGCATGATTATCTCATGCTCGCGGGCCATTACCTCACGGTAGATGGGTTCGTGGGTATCGATTTGATGCTGTAGAGTAGGCTTGTGTGCGGAAACGAGCAGGCGATCGGTCAAATTTGATAGCTCGCCCGACAGCCAGCCCAGGGTCTTGGAGCAGTTCTCGGCAAAGTGGCGTCCATCACGCAACGAGGCTTCTGTCTCGGCCTTTTTGGTATCCAGTTTCTTTTGCAGAGCGAGGTATTGTTTTTCCAGGGCAGCCACACGTGAGTTGACATCAGCACGCGACGCTGGGTCTCCCAAGATATTGCACAGAGTTGCCGCTGACTGCTCCACATCGGCAAGTAGGGGACGCTGTCCCTCCAACTGACGCTCCAAGTTTTCGATCTTGCGTAAATTCTCTTGGTGGTCACCGTCCAAAGGTAGAGTATCCAGATTGTCGCTAATGTTTTGCAAAGCTTCGCGCAGGCGGTTAACTGCCGCATCAAACTCCTTGGAGCTATCGGCAGCGCCACCCAGACTGTTGGCACGATCATCCAGTTTGCCAACCAGATCCTCCCATTTGCTGAGCACATCCTTTAGCTTCGTCTCCACAGCCTGGGCATCGGGAGTGCCGGCCAGATGGTCGACAACATCGTGTCCTAGCTCTTGGAAGTGCTTCAGTTGGGGTTGTTGGGTACGGAACTCTTCGCGCAGTACTTGCACTTGCTGAACCTGGCTCTGGACCATGCGTGGATCCGACGAAATGGGACCCAAAACTGTCAACATACGCTCCTTGCTATCTAGCCAGCTCTTCAAATTGCCATGGGTATCAAGGAAGTCGCGCAGCTTCTCGGAGAAGGCAATGCGGTTCTTGCAAATGTCATTGAGATTCTTCCATTTTTCCTGGATGTTTTCGTTCTCCACGCGCAACTGTTCTGCGCCGGGTACATCGGATTTGCGACGCAGGATTTCCTTGACTTGAGCCTTGGTGGTATCTAGCAAGCTCTGCTTCTCATACATGTCCTCAAGAATCTTGCGTGCCTGTTTAATGCAACGCTCGGCCTCATCCTTGTTGGACACGGATTCCTTTGGCACTTGACGCTGGATTCGTTCCAGGAATTGGGCCAGACCTTTCAAATTTTCGTACTGCTTGCGCAACTCTTCACTCAGGTTGTCCAATTCGTTTTGACGATCGTTGAGGCGAACACCAATCAAACCATAGCGATTGTTGATTTCACTCAACTGCTGCTGCACCGGAGACAACTCAGACAACTGGAAGCCATCCTGAGAGGATCTGCGGCTACCAAATCCACTGGAACCAGTCGATAGTGGCGACAGAATGCCTCCCTTGGTGGGGCTAGGGCTTCTGGCGTCTCCGGACATGCGTCGCAGCGGGCTGGTCCTCTTGATGGGGCTGTAGGTGGAACGCTTACGAGCCGGACTATCTGGACGGATCAAAGCATCGTATTGCGATCCAATATCGTTGATCTTGTCAATTGTCGGAGCATAGTCGCGGTAATCCTTGCAGATGGGTTTTAGTTCATCGTGCTGCTGCCGAATCTTGTCCAAATCAATGGCAACGGGAGCCAGACCATTGACACGTGCCTCTGTACTGGCTAGCCACGACAGAACCTGATCCTTCAGTCCCTCGTAAGCCAATTGCTGTTCGGCCTTTTGCTTCGAGAGCTTAGCGCGTTCATCGATGCTGATGTTGATGTTGCGCCATTGAGATTCCAATGCCTTAATGCGGTCGCGCAGGGCTCCCGTGTCGGTGACATCGCGTAAGCTAATTAGGTCTTTGCCATTGCGGACGCAATCCTCGAACAAAGGAGCCAAATGGTCCTTTTCGCGGGACAGATCGTGCATGCGGCGAGCTAATTCTTCGGTAGAGAGCAAACTGGTTTCGCGGCTGTCCAAGGCCTCTTGCAAACTGGCCATACGCTGCTCCACGGTGGTTATGTCATCGAGATATTTGCTCAGCCGGTTGTATACGTCGTCCAAGAACTCGCCCCGTTTGGTCACCTTCTCGTAGAGTTTCTCGAATTTGCCAGTGACATCGTTCAGATTGGATTCCACCTTCTTGGCAATGCGAGCATTGGAGGCACTAGCCAGCAGATGTTTAGCGGAGATCTGCATGCTATCAATGCTGGATTGATGCGACTGCAGATCGGCCAACAGCACCTTATGCTCACGTATCTGCTCCTGAAGGCGTTCCTTAATCAGCGATGCGGGTCGCAGATTCAGTTTGTATTTGTCTTCGGCCTGGTTAACCCAGCTCACCAGACTGTCGAGGGCATCTTGTACTCCCTGTGACTGAACCAAAGTCTTGTCCAAGGTCTTACAGTGCTCACCCAAAGTGTCAAGTAGTTGCTGATAGTTGTTCTTCAAGTCAGCAATGGGCAGCTCCAATTGGTTGATCTCCATGGGGCTGAGTTGACCGCCCAGGCTGCGAAGAAGATTGTCCAGCGCCTGTTGGGCATTGTCAACCAAGCGGCCGCTGGACAAAATCTCGTTGTGTAGTGCCTTGGCTTCGTTCATCTGATCCTGCACACCCTTGGGATCCCCAGCAATGGGTTCAGAAATAACACGTGATACACGGGGTTGGACACTTCTTAGCCAGTCATTCGCCTTGTCCAGGGCATCTTGGTATTCGCGCTGGCGTCCGCCTAGGCCGGACACACGATCCTGCAGAGAATTGACGCGGTTCAGCAGATCCTTATACTGGGCTGAGACCAGCGAAACTTCCTGTCGAATTGGACTCTCTGCACTCGATAGCGGCTCCACATGTGGCAGTCGCTCGGGCAACGAAGTGCGGAAATCATTCAGCACAGCCAGGAATTCCTTGCTCTCGTCCACAAACTTCTGGGCAGCCATTGTGATGAAGCGCAGATCTGCCTGATGACCAATTACATCGCTGACGAACTCACGAATCGAGTCCGCTTGCGATGGCAGCCGTGTTAGATCTGACAATGAACGCTCCTTATCCTCCAAGGTGCGACGGGCCAATTGCAGCCAGTCAGAGAAGACGTCCAACTCACTACGCAGCTTAGTCAGTTCATCTCGGCCAGCCTCCAGGCGACGCAATAGACGCACTGTGCGATCATTGACACGATCCACACGAGAGCGCAACTCACGACCAGAGTTCTCGAGTGTGGTTACCTCTGGCGCCGACAACACATCACCTCCTGTAAGCACTATTTGACGGATTTGCTCCAGGCAAGTGGCCACTGGACGTTGTTGGGACTCGATTTCATCCTTGATTTGCTGCAGAGAAATAGACTTTAGTTAAGGTCGAAATTTTCTTTGAAAAAAGATTCGACAAACCTTGAGAGCATTGATCTGGTTGCGCAGCTCATCGATTTTCTCGCGAGGACCGCCAACACTTGAGATTTTCTGTTCTACAGTTGTGACCCATTTGAGCAGGTCGTTGACATTCTCTTCGCACATGTTGAACTTCTCGAATACAGCTTGCTATATTGCGAAATTTTCAATTAAGGAAGGGCAAAAAAAGTTTTGATTAGTAAGATAAGTGGAAATCGATCATAGAAAATCTTAGCTCAATACGGGTTGCTAAAGAGTTTTCATTTCATTTATATGCACTATAATGTGGAAGAATTTTGTATATAAAATAGAAACACAAAATATATATAAAGAGAGAGTATATATAGAGTGAGAGGGTATATAGTAGGTAGAAGTATATATTGGTTGCTGTAGCAAACTAAAAAGCATAGTTTTTTTTTTTTTTTTAGGGCAAAGGGCAAAAGCGGTTTCATAAAGCAAGCATTAAACAAAAATCCAAATTAAAGTAAATAAATAAAAGACAAACAAACACCAAAAATGTTTAAACTACATACTAAATACATAAGGAACAAGCACTACTTTTTGGGACTATAAACTACTTTTAGTATGAGGCACTAACTACGTTTTAATGGAGTTGTTTGTTTGGTTTAAGTTTATTGGTTTTCTTTTAAGAGTTTTTTTTTATTGTTTTTTGGTTAGTTTTTTTTTTTGGGGTTGCTTTTGTTCAAATTAAAACTGCAAACGAAATAATATGAATATATTGAATAAAAAAATATATATGCTGAAAATAGGTAGAAAATTTGGTATTTAAACAAAATTCATAAAAATAATAAAACTAATAATTTCGGAGATAGAATATATATAATATATAAAGCTATGGATGTATATATACAACCTTAATCCAAAACATAACAAAAAAAAAAAAAAAGAAGAAAACTAAGGGACTATAATCTAGAGAAAGAGAGGCTAAACATAGTTTGGTCTGTTAGGATTGAAGAATAAAAGATATAGAGATGGAAAGACCTAAGTGGTGGATATACTGCCTAGGATAATTGTGTGGTGGTGGTGGTGGATTGTGGAAGGACATGTATATAATATACGATGGATGGATAGATAGTAATGGGAGAGAGAGATATATAGGAGAGACAGAGAAATGTATTTATGTAATTATGCTGATGACGTATGGACAAATCGTATGTATATGCTTCGTATGATTTTTATTGCCGACGTCATTCATGTTGAGGAGGAGTATGAGACGCATTTGCTTTTTTCTCGCCTGATGAGGTACAGATTAATAATATGTATTGATACGAGATAGTATGTATTTTTGATACGTGATCGTGATTTCTTTTTATGTGATCTGTTGTGGATGATGTACTTGCTGACAACATTTGATTTGTGGCTGGCGCTGTCGCTCTCAAATGCATTCAATGTAAACTTAAAGCGATTTCAGCGAAATATTGTATATAGCGATATATAGAACATAAAACTGAATGCCATGCGCTGCAATAATAATAATAATAATAATAAAAATATTTATGATTGGCAAATTAAACAGGAAAAGGAGAGAGAGAGAGAGCGCGAAACGGAATGTTTCAATAAAAGGAAAAGCTCATAACTGTGTTAGTAGTCTGATGAGAAGATAGATAGATAGATAGATAGATAGAGAGAGAGATAAATAGAGATCGAGAGAGTGACAGAGAGAAGAACAGCGCGCTGATCAAAATATCGAAATCATATATTGAATATACCAAACATGCCACGAATAAAGCTTTAAAATTTAGTGTAGAATTTTTCATTTCGAATTTCTTGCATTTCCGAGTTCGAGTTCGTGGGAAACTGTTACGGATTGGAAAGGTTATGGGAATTGATAAACTTACCCTCTGTTCGGCTGGTAGGAGCAGACCCTTCTCGGCTGCCTTGACCAGATCGATGTTATTCTTGGGCTCTTGGGCATCAATGAGCCGACCCTCGGCGGCATCGATCAGACCGTTGGCAATGGCCGATGCCAGTGGGTGGATGACCCCTGTACTGGGATCTCGCACCACTGTGGACGAGGGATCTACAAGGCCAGCACTAATAGCTTCGGCTAGCGTGTACTTCTTGCGCTTTATGATGTCGGGATGCATTTGGAAGGGATCGACTAAGCAGCCATTGGTCGGATTGTACAGGTTGAATGTGATGGCTTCTAGCAAACCAAATGAACGCTTGGGAGTGCAGATGAGGCCACTTTCGTAGGCCTCCTGTAGGGTGCACAACTTGGATGTTTGTGTGTTCAGCACATTGGCTTTGTTGGCATCCATTAAACCCTTGCGGAAGGCTTCGGGCAGGCGCACTAGCTTGGCCTTGGCCAGATCTTTGACCAACGCCGAGTCGGGATCAATTATACCCGCACCGGCGGCATCCTTGAGCGTGTATATCTTGGGCGTTTCGAGGACAGTCAGGGAGTCGTTTGCACTATCGTCGCTGGTCGCTGCGATGGATGCAGTGCTCACTGTTGGTGGTGGCACGTAGGTCAACATGCCGGTCTGCAAGTCAAGACTCTTGGACTCGGCCGCCTGATCAAAGGTGATCGGTTCGCGTACGTAAATTAACAATGTTGGATCGAAAGCAAAGTACAGTGCCTTGGGATCGACGAGTGTGCGTTTCGAGGTATCAACGAGACCGCGTTCCTGGGCCACCGAATAGGGCAGGAATTTAAAGCTATCAAAGTCGCGAACTAGAGCGGTTTTCGGATCGATTATATTGTAGCGGATAGCCTCATCCAGAGACATTTCACGAGGTTTGCTAATAACAACACTCACGGGAGTTTGTCCCAACAGTTCCACGCTATCCTGACGACGAACAACTTCTCCTCGATCGGTCAGAGGACGAACGACGGTCACAAGAACACCGCGCGCGAGTGCTACATCATAGTTGTAGGCGGATTTGGATTTGGGATCAAAGACTCGACCCTTAGACACATCAATATCGCCGTTTTCAATCGCTTCGGTCAATGGCAACTCTTTGCCGTTAAGCTGATTCTTAAATACCGTTGTGGCCGGGTCAATGAAGCCCGAATGTATGGCCTCGATTAGATCTAGGTATTCCCCTGTTGTTGGGTCACAGAACTTGCCCGTCTCTGGACGATAGAGTTGCTGACGCAGCACTAGTTCTAGGCTCATCAGACGGCGATTGGACACAATCAAACCACGAGCTCTTGCTGTCTGCAAATCTATCTGCTCACTACCCAGATTATAGGAACCCTTCGAATCATCAATTAAGTGCTCTTTGATGGCATTGGCCAGGCGTAGATACTTTCCAGTCTCATGATGCTTTACCAGACTAGACGACAGACTGACCACATCCTCGACGCAGGCCTCGTTAAGGTTCAGCTTACGATTAGTTACCGGATGCAGAACTTTACGCGTCGTCACGTCATAGAAGCCCATGGTCAGCAGCTCGTATAGCCCAAAGCCTGCATTCTCAATGTCTACAATCAATCCTAGGCTCAAAGCCTCTCCCAGGGCGACAAAACTACTGCTTTCTGGCTCCCTAAAGACACCTTCTCGCCTGTTGATGATGCCATTGCGACAGGTCTCGCTGAGAGTGTACATTTGTTCAGTTTGTTCGTCAAAATAGCAAGGCAGATGGGGATTGATCACAAAGCTTCGCATGCCTTCCAGTAGGGTGATCTTGCGACCAGTTTTGGGATCGCTTAGCTTGCCGGTTTTATCGTCAAATAGACCCTGGTGTATAGCTCTTTGAATACTAATTGGAGCGTTGACATCCATCAGGATGCCAATGTCGAATGCATGCTTGAGTGTCATAGTCTGATTGTTGTACAACAATTTGGAATTCTGCGCATCGATGATGCCTTCGTCCTTGGCATGAGTAAGATTCAATTGCTTATACAATCCTGTCTTAAAGTCCCTGATCTGAACACTATGTTCGTCCAACAAATTCGTATTGAGTGCTTCGGCAAAATTGAGTTTCTCGCCCGACTTGGGATCTACGAAATGACCGTCAATCTCATCGTACACATTCTTGACCACAGCCTCAATGAGACGCAGGGGTTTCTTAGCCTCAACTAGGACACCTCTATCGAAAGCCTCCTTAAAGTCAATGGGATTGTCGTCGGCATCCCTTACCGTTCCCTGTTGGCTATCCACAATACCAGTTTCGGTGGCAACACCAAACGGAATAACCTGTCCCGATACATTGACGACCGTCGAATCGGGATCGAGTATACCCCTACGAATGGCACGTTCAGTTGTGAGTTTCTCTCGTGTAATTGTATTACTAAACTGACCTGTCTTCGGATCATATAATCCCCTATATACGGCGTCGGGTAGACTACGTTTGCGCTTGGGCGGAATAAGTATGCGATTTTCTAGAGCCTCATGCAGAGATAGCTTCGTCGAAGCATAGGGATTTATAACAAAGCCACCAATCGGATCTAGGTAACCCTTGGCAATGGCCTCGGTTATGGAAATAATCGATTCCGTTTTCGGATCAAGCAATACCAACTCATCGGGGTTAATAAGTTTTTGCGCAATGGCTGACTTCAGATCGAGCTGTTTGTTGTCGATAGTGAACTTTGCCGTCGAAGGATCGTAGAGACCGCGTAGCAGACAATCGACTAGGGATAGGGGATTCTTGGTGCTTATCAGATATCCCTTGACGAAGGCTTCGTCGAGGGTAATGTTGGGAGAACTAAGCGTACCACGCACCGTATCTAGAAGGCCTACTTTAGCGGCCTCCTTGCCAGGAAGAATCTTGTTGTGATCTACATCCTTAACAAGAGTCGAGTCGAGCTCGACGAATCCCATTTCTATGGCCTGCTGGAGAAGAATCTCCTCACCGGTGACTGGATTAAGGACTTTTCCTGTCTCTGGCGTGTAATATTCGCGTTGCAACACCTCGGGCAGACTCCAAGTAACACTGTCGGTTTTCACAAGACGCTGCTGTACACCCACATCAAAGGACACGAGTGTATTGTTTTTGTTGTCTTTTATCTGTCCCGTGGCGGGCAGCACCAAGTCATCTTCAATGGCGCAATCAAGTTTCACTTCCTTCTTGGTGACTGTATCGACAATCAGGGAAATCTTGGGATCGACAAGACCAATTTCTATAGATTTTTGTACATCAACCTGGTTCTGACTTTCGGAATCGAAGAGTTTACCTGTTTCCGGATCGTATAGACCCTTGCGAACGGCTGCCTCTAAGGAGATTGGCTTACGTGCTCCTGGCACCAAGAAGCCGAGCTGGAACGCAAGTTCCAAGGGTATCTCTTTGAGGGTTTGTATATCTATAACTGTGCCTGCTTGCATATCAACTACCCCCAACTCAATTGCCATACGCAGGGGGATAACTTCACCGCTAACTGGGTCGCGCACCGATATCGACTGAATGTCCAGCTTGCCACTATTGATAGCCTCAACAATGGAGCAAACTCGACCATCATCAAGCACCACCTGGCCGGTTTGTGAGTCAATTACAACGTTCTCAATAGCAGCGGGACGCTGTACCTCAGGATTGGCCCGTATGATCCATTGGCGATCAATGCATTCAAAGAATGGAATTTTCTTGCCTGTCTTGGGATCGACCATATGGCCGGTGTGTCTATCAAGTAGTGGACGTTCAAGGGCTGCCGTTAATGTCTCATATTTGCCTGTGCTAAAGTTCTTTACCAAAATGGTTTCAGGATTGAAAATGTTCATGTCAAAGACTAGAGTCTGGAAGGATATTTTCTGTCCAGTAGCTGGGTCGATAAAGTACTGATGTTCGACATCATAAATATTGAGTTCGCTAAGCTTTTCGGGTGTCAGTTCGGTATCCACATCCACAACATAGTTAATCTGTTGCAGTATGATGAGTTTATCGTCGATTATTTGCACCTCATCCAGTGGACTGAGCTGCTCTTCCCTGAGCAGTGTGGACACGGTATCGGCCTGTGGTTCCCCATCTACTATGATTTGGCACTCATCAGGGCTAATCAATTTCTGTGAGATGGCATCGCCAATCGGCAGTGTCTTCGGCACTTCACGTTTGCCAATTGTCTCCTCAATGGAAGCAGGCTCTGCCACGGTGTCGCGAGCTTCATCTTCGGTAGGCGTTGTCTCTGTGGTACTTGACGTTGTTGTTGTAGTAGTTGTGGTAACCTTGGTAATTATTGTTGTGCTGCTCAAGCCATCATCAGTTGGAAGTAGTTCTTCAGATGTCTCCGTGACAACAACTTGATTAGGTGCTTGACCTGCTTTCGTTACCTTTTCTGTGCTGAGAGCATCCACTAGAGCCTTGCCAGCTAACACTGGTGCTCCCACTATGGCCAGGGCACCCAGCTTAGCTGCATCTTTGACATTCTGCAGAATGTTGCTTCCGCCACTTTCAGATTTTGGCTGCTCTCGCTCTTTCTGAATGAAGTCAACAACGCTCTGATGCTTGTCGGTCACTCCTCCTTTAGGTTGTCCGATTTGTTCCAGCTCTCCCGGTTGTTGTGGTTTCGCTTCGGTAACAATTGTCTTGGTTGTTATACTTTCTGTTACCTTGGTTGTTTCCTGAGGTTCTTCTTTAACCGCTTCGGGTTGTTCCACTGTCTTCACTGTTTCTGTAACTGTTACATTTTCTTTGGGAACTTCTCCATCGCCCGTTGTTGTAGTGGTTGTGGTTATTGTTGTCGTTGTGATTGTAGATTCTGTGATTGTGGGCTCTTCGACGGTCACAACTCTCTCCTCAGTCACAATTGTGTTGACTGGCTCTTTGATTGTTTCAGCTACTTCCGTTGGCTTTGGCTCTGAGGCAGTTGGCTCCACAGGTTTAATATCCTGTATTTTCGGTTCTTCCGTTTTGCTTGGCTTTTGAGGAGCTGATTCAACGGGCTTAACATCTTCCACTTCTTGTGGCTTTGTTTCGCTGGTGACAATTTTCTCAATGACTTCTTCTTTCGTGGGTTCATCCGTGGAAACTGTTGTCACAGTGGTCGTAATAGTTGTTACTATTTGTGAACTTAAGTCAGGTTCTTCGATCTCCGTTGTAGTCTCAGTTACAGTAGTCTCTGCAATTGGTTCCGGCGTTTCGAAAGGTGCCAGTGGTGCTGTGTATGGTGGCTCGAATTCGACAGTCTCTTCCTTAAGGGAAGTTCTAGGTTTGGGTTCTGGTTTTAAAGTTGGCTCTGGACTGGGTTGTTTCACTATTTTCTGTGGGGCAGGCTCAGGCGTTGATTCCTTTTGTAAAGGTATTGAGGTAGACTCCTTTTGAGTTTCTGGGATGGGTTCTAGGTTTTGCTGTTCCGTAACGGTAGTGACGGTTTCAGTTATTTGAGTTAACTCCGGCTGGTTGGGCTTTTCGACTTCCTGATGGCCAGTGATGACTTCCACTGGCGTACTCTCAATGGTGGTTGTCGTAGTAATGATTTCTGGCTCAAGTTCTCCTGTCGTTTCTTGTGTTGTCTTTGAGGTAGTGATGGTTGTGACGGTTGTCGTACTGGTCAGAGTGCTTGTTGCTATCTCAGTGGTCGCTAATGGCTGTTCCTTCGAAGGCTTCTCCTGTTGCAGCTGCTGATTCTGCTCATTAGCTATGAAGTTGGCAGTCGTTGAACTTATAAAGTTTTCCGTTTCCTTTAGCAGGTTATCTACCTCACTTGGCACTTGTTGGGGTTTCAGCTGCTCCGATGTAATGGGGATAGCTTGAGGTTTTTCTGGTTGCTTAGTTTCGGCCTTTTCTGAGCTGGATGATTTGGCTGCATTGATAAGGCTCTTTACGCCGCTAACAAGGGCACCACCAGCCAGTACGGGAGCTGCAATGACTCCCAGGGCCCCCAACTTGGCGGCATCCTTTACATTCTGTAAGGTCTTCGACGGTTCTTTACTTGGCTTCAACTCGTCCTTAGCTGGGATTGGTGGTGGTGTTGTTTCCTTTGTGGATTGTGTGGTGCTTACCACTTGAAGCTCCTGCTTGTGGGTATCCGAACTGACCACAACGGTTTGGGTACGTTCTTCGACAATAACTGTCTGGTCACTGGTTGTTGGTAGAGTCGATGTTATGGCTGTTGCCACTTGTTCGGGACTATCGCCAGCTGCCGTATTGGTTTCACGCGTTGTGGACTCTTCACGTAGGATACCCAACTCCTTGGCCTCTTCCAGGCTGCACACTTCTCCAGTGTTCACGTTCTGTACTTCATTGTTCGAGATCAGCACGTATCCCTGCATCAATTCAATCGTCTTGGTAGTGACTGTGTGCACGGCTCGTAGTGTTTCCATGATCTCCGTTTTTGGAATGGGTTTCTGTGTCACAACAAATTGTGAAAGTTGCTTCACCACCAGAACACCAGTCTCGAAGGCCACACGCAGTGGTAAACGTTCTCCCGTTGCTGGATGGGTAAATGTCTGAGCAGCCACATCAATAAGCCCGCGTTCCATCGCCGGAACTACTTCGATGGCATCCGCTTTCGGTGCATAGGGTATGGACATAATAAAGTTTTCTTCAATAGCCTGTTTGATGGGCAACTGTTTTTTAGTCGTTGGATGAAGGACCACACGCTTTGATGGCTCTACAAGACTCTTTTCAACGGCAACTGGGAATATCATGCCTACGGGTGGAATTTCTACTTTAGACTTTTGCTGATCGTAACTGGGATCGAATAGTTTGGCCTCAATGGCTTCCGTTAGATTGAGGGTTTTGTCTTTGTAGTTGAAAGTGGAATCGTCTGCGTTAATTATGCCCTTTTCAATGGCCTCCTCAATGGTACATTTAGTAGGTTTCTGTAGCTTAGATTGGGGATCCAAGACCTCACAGATAATGGCCTCATGAATGCTCAGAGGATAACCGCTTTCTGGGTGAACAATGGTCTGAGATTGGGGATCTATAAGACCCTGGGAGCCCAGCTTGGGTACCGACAAACTCTTTGCCAATGGCATGAGTATGTGATTTGTCTGTTCAGGATCAATGATCTTCTGTTCCACTGCTTGACGCAAGTTGAGCACTCGATTGCTTTGTGGATCGATAATTTTTCCACGACGACCGTCAATCAAACCAGTATTAAGGGCCTCACTTATGTTGACCACCTCGCCTTGGGCGGTTGTAAAGTTGGCGGTGTCTTCTAGGATTTGACAAGTCTCTTCATCAATTATGGACTTGCGTAGAGCATCCTTTGGCTTAAGAATGATCTTTCGCATTTTCTGCAGTACCACAACTTTTTCCTCTGCAACTGACTTGTTGTCGTCAAATGAACGTCCACGCTGTAGTTGATCGCGCGAGACAATACCTCGTTCATAGGCCACTTCGACGGGAATTTGTTCACCAGTGCGCGGATCGGTGACAAAGCGTACTGTACGCAAAGCCCCTTCAGCGGCTACGAGGGGAGCACCGACCACAGTCAGCAGACCTAGTTTCGTGGCAGTAATCAAGTCCACAGGTTGATTTTCAGCATTCAAAATGGTTCCTGTACGTGGGTCGTAAATGGATCGTGCAATGGCCTCCGTAACGGAAATGGTTTGCTTTGTGGTAGGATCTATGATCTTGATTAATTGCTCATCGATCAAACCCTGACGTGCGGCGTCGAAAAGGTTTTCAGTTTCCCCACTCTGAGTAAAGATCACCAACGCCGTGGACGGATCGTAAATTGCTCCTGGAGCGATTTGGAGGGGCTCTGGTGATGCCAATTCGCGTTGGCAGGTTACTACTTCTAGGAATTTGGGTGGAGAATCTTTCAGGGGTGTGGACACTTCCAAGACATCAGGCATATTATTCACTCGGGTGATTCGCAATATAGTCTTCTGACTAGCTCCCCTTGTCGTGGGCACTGTTTCCAGCACAATCTTGCCATCGGCTATCGCACGTCGCATACCAAGCACCTGTTGCCGATTGTTCGTATAATTGCCATAGCTATCCAAAATATCACGCTCAAAGGCAGACTTCACGGATATCTTGTCTCCAGTGTTGGGCTCAATGACAGCCACCGAGAGATTGTGAATTATTTGCTTGTCTATGCACTCCTCAAAGCTTACCAAACGATCTGTGCCCTGGACATGGAACACCCCAGTGTCGGGATTGAACAGACCCTGTTCTATGGCATCTTTAAGACGCCAGCCTCCTGGTGGAAGCTCCATTATTTGACGTTCTGTTACATTCTGCTCTATATAACTGCTCTTCTCCATGTTAATAAAGTCGGAGATGACTCGTTGCGGTTTGACTAGCTCCGTGGTAATAGGAATTTCCACTGACTTCTCTACATACTTAGTGTGCTGGGTGTTCAGCTTTATGGGCTCTGCTTCGGGTATGATCTGTTTCGTAACTATGGTTATTGTGGACTTTGTCTTTTTACGGTTAGTTGGCTCAGGTACTGTCTGATTGCTGTCCGGAACAAGCAGCCCGTAATTGAGAGCCTGTTGGACTGAGTAGACATTGCCCGTCTTAGGGTCTTTGAACAGTTGTCGGTCTTCGTCGATGAAACCCTGTCGTACTGCTTCCGTAAAGGTTAACAGCACACTATCACCGGGCTCCTGAGAGCCCGCGCGAATGGTCACATAGCGATTGATTGTCCTTGTCACTGTCTCCGTGGTTAGGGTAATATTGAGTAGGCTGCTAAGCAGCAAAGCACCTTCAGTGGTAATAAACTTGCGCTCAATGGCGGTGTCTAGAGGCACTGTTTCACCAGTCTTTGGGTCAAGAAGGTACCCTGTCTTCGGGTCAATCAGATTATGATAGACTAAATCGAAGACACTGAGTTCCTTACCGCTGGCATTGTGGACACCAATGCCACGATTGAACATCTCGTAAACCTCTTGTCGGACCAATTCTTCACCCACAGCTACTTCTAAGGGTACTAGGCTGTCCCTACCTGTCTCTAAGGCAAAGCCCGTGCTCTTGCGACGCAAAAGATCGCGCGAGAGGGCCACATTAAAGCTAACAAAATCATTACTACGCAAATCCTTAAATCCGTCAATATCAAAGATCGATCGCTGCGCCACCGAACTGATCAAACCCCGCTCTACAGCCTCGGGAATGCTGATCAGTTCGCCTGTCATAAAATCGCGATATTTGCATTCTGCCGGCAAAACTATGCCATCGGCGATAGCCTCCTGCAGTGTTATTAACTCACCCTTGCGTTTTGTGATGCACTTCAACTGATTGCCATCTAGGACGCCCGCTTCGATGGCTTCCATAATGCTCAGTTTCTCGCGGCGCATGGGACTTGTGATCTGAGACTGCTTATCGAGCAGATTCAAATCGCAAATGTCCTTCAACGTATACGGTTTCACTATCAACTGCCGGTTACGCGCTTCGGCAAAACTGAGCTTCTCTTTCGTCACTTCATTGACATAACGACCCGTTTTCGCGTTCAACACGCCCGACTGCAAGGCCTCTTGCAGGGTGATCTTAACGTCGCGTTTCGCGTCAACCACTTCGCGCACACTCGCGTCTATCAACTGATTCGCAATAGCCGAGTCCAAGCGGAACTTGTCACCGGAATTGCGATCCGCTATCCAGCCAGCGCCATCGACCAGGCCATGCGCTATTGCATCGCTCAGGCATAGTGCATTCGATTTGATTGTCACCGATTCGTGCCGGATAAGATAGCCACGCTCGTAGGCCTCCGCTAGACTAATTGTCTGGCCTGATTTCACACGATACAGGCCCGTCCTTGTGTCCACACTCCCCGCAGAAATGGCGTCGGCAATATTACGTGGATTCTCGGGCGAACCGCCCGCCTCATCCAATGGTTTCTGCTCTATTGTGACAGTGTTGTTTACCTTAATCCTCTTCTCGGCGGTCTCATAGCCGGTTTCCGCTTCACTTATTTCTCGCTGGATCACCTCCAGTAGCGACAATTCCCGTCCGCTAGCATCTCGTCCAGCTCCAGGCTGTAAGAGTTGCCTAGCCAACTGGGCATCGATCAGTCCCTGTTCGGCAGCTTGTTCGAGAGTGACACGACGATCACCCACTAGCATTTCACCAGTGCGAACATCCAAAATGCGGAGTTGTATCGCTTCGCCTATTGTCAGGATGCGGCCTGAGCGAGGATCACGTATCCCCGCTATATCCAGAACAGAATTAGGTCCACCCAATTGCTGTGATCGCTTGAGAGTGCGAATCTCATTGAATTGGATCTGCGACTGGTGTGTTGGTAGTGCTGTATTATCCTGTTGACCAGCAGCGTCTAAATTATCGCTACTGTAAATGCTCTTACTTGAGCTTTTCGTTGTCTTCGTTGAGCTAAATCTAGAAAACGAAATGTTTTTGTAATAACAATGTATATATATATATATAGATTATAGTTTCGCTTACTGTGTGGTGCTGTAGGTAGTGGTATAGAGATCCTCTTGGCGTGCAGCATTGCCATCGCCAGTTGGCACGCTGCCCGCACTGAAGTCAACCCTAAAGGTCTTGAGCGGTTTCTGTAGACTTTCAGCGTATTGCTAAACCCCAAAATAAAACCAAATTATTGAAAAAGTTGCTAAATATTAGAAGAGTTGGAAATTGAGGTATGATTGAGGGGGGCTTTGCGAGGTACAGGAAGAGAGAAAGAGAGAGAGAGAGAGTGAAGCTTTACCTGAAACTCGAACGCAAAATCGTAGTCACTTTCCTCTGCCACTTGGACAGTTGTTGTTTGGGTTTTGGATTTGGTCGTCTTACGACCCGATCTAGTATGCTGAGGCATGGCTAAGGCTTTCGTTTGATTCAATTGGTCAAAGTCATAGTCAGCATTGGTAGTAGTAGTAGTAGTAGGCACTTGATTTGGGAATTGGTTTGGGGCTTCTTGAATACACTGCGCGAGATTTAATTGTGACAACAATTAGAGATTTACGATACACAGGGAATGCGTCGTGGTTTTTCACAGATTTGTCGCGTCACTTTGAAGTCAAACGAACACAAACGTTGGAATGTTTATGGCATGCGTTAATGTTTGTTTTGTTTTGATATACCCAAGAAGATAAGAGTGTTCAACCAGAAGCGATAAAGACAACCAAACCGGTATATGAGAGCTATATGTCTATAAGATGATTAAGTCTTCGAAAAACGCTTTGACTAATTGTAAGCAACTGCTGCTAGGTCGTTAAGAAATCGCCTCTCTGTCTGCCAAAAAAAAATACCAAAATTTAACTCTATGTTTTATTTAATTCTGCACTCTGACTTATCATTAAAGCACACACACACACACAGACCTTTTACAATTGCTATTATCAACCCATACCAAAAGGCACATAAATCACATCGACACACACAAACCGTATACCGGGCGCACACACGAAACGGAAAGCCTCAATGGAAATAGAAATGACGCTATATATAGGGAGCTGGGCGCATATTTCATGGAAAGGCAAACAAAAAAAAAAAAAAGAAGCATGTGCTCAATTCTTTCCGCAAATAACAGAAAAAAAATCAACTCTCTGAAGTGCAAGAACCTTTATAGTGTTTATAAGTGCACAGTGTTCTTTTAAAAACTGGTGATTACCCGAGAAAAGTGCAGCACCACAAACGACACGTATGTATCATCACTCTTACATCGTTCTGGTAATTAAGGTCTTTATCTGAGCAACAAAAGAAAAGCATTGATACAGACCGACATATGGCAAAAGTTTATGGACACAATCTTGATTGAATTGACGTCACAAGTGAAGTGACTTCACTAGCACTTCGTTTTCAGTTTGAAGATCGAAAGGAAAACGATCCATGATGAATTAGCAACTGTTATTCAAGGTCAGCGGGTAAAAGCCATACCAAATAATACAAATAAATTATAATTAACAAAAAAAAAAAAATAACACACAAACACCGATAGGCACACACACACACACACAAACAGCGAGAGACAGTGAATACGAGAACGAATAATGATGTCATCAGAAATTATAATATTGCATGAAACAAGTTTGTTGAAAATAAATAATATGAAGCTGAATGCCTTTGAAAAAAGAAAAAAATGATTTTTAAATGATGTTATAAAGATTCAGTTTACTTGGTCTTAATCATTTTCATGCTGATAACTGAAATATGACTAATACGACACGTTGTGCCGGCTGAAAATCAAATAAGGAACTGCGAGAGAAACCAAAGGAGAAAGCTTTCTCAGAGAGATAGTGAGAGAGAGAGAGAGGAGAGCGAGCTTATGCTGCATGCAGGCTGCTGCAAAAGTGCTGCAATATGGACCTCGCCTATGTGACTATAATATAAAAATAGAGCCAAAGGAGACAAAGACCTCAAAAAAAAAACAACAAAAAAATCAAACGCTCGCTTTCATTTCTAATTTATTGAACGGGCAACAACAAACATATATGCCGCAGGAAATGCCGCTAAGACATCTATTATAGATATATATAGAAAGAATTTCTGTTGATTCGGTTTGGGAACTCGTTTAATCGATAAAACAACACACATAGAAAGAGCAGCATAGAGCAGAAATGCACAAAATCCAAAATTAAACATTATCAGCAAATATATTATAATTGATTAGACTTAGAGGAATGCCAACCAAATCGGCGAAACAAAACTGTGTACCTATATTTAAACATCTCTAAGTATTCGGTGATGGATTGCAACCTCATACACATGGCACATAGATTAGATTAGCGCCAGTCCCTGACACTAGAGCGACGACAGCTGATCGGAGGTGCTGATATGACATGGTCGCATACGAAATATTCGTCTATAGGTCAGAGTCGCTTTGTTTGAGGTAAACAAAAAGATAGTTTTTGGTTTTTTCTTATGATTTGTAATGCAATTTTTAACGAGCAGCAGCAGCAGCAGTTCGCTTGAGTCATGTCTTGTGCAAGAAAACACACGGCGTAAAATTCATATTCAAGTACATATATATTTCTCTTTTCATTAACACCAGACAGTCAAAAAAACTAGAAAAAAAATATGTGAAGAATTCAACATTCATTCTTGCGACATGTTCAAGGCTATATCAATAATGGATTTCTTTTATTTTCGTTTATTTCACACTTCTATATACTCGAAAAAAAAACATGCCAGTTTAGTTCTATGTTCGAAGTGACTTCACTTGCGGGGGCGACCGTAAGAGTGTGGGGCAGACACAAAATTTAAATTTCTATTAACAAAATAAGAGCAGTAGAAGCAGGCCACTGGCAATAGAAGCTACGCGATTCGCATTTAATTAAAGTCCAGCATATAGCACACTTTCTATATACACGCATATGTGACATCATGTATACGCCGTGTCATCCGAATAATTATAGGGTTTTTTAGTATTAGTTGTTTGTGATTTAAATAATTCAATTAGCTCATCATTACACGCTTGTTTTAAATATATTTATTTATTTAGGTTGCCACCGAGAAACTAAACGAACAATCTTTTGCGGTTTGTCGAACGTTTCGTACTACGCTAAACGACTTTCCGGTACGGTACGACACTAAACAGCACGCACGCAACACACACACTTTTCACGAATTGTACGTCGTTATACAACCACGTCGCAATCGGAACTGAATGGAATTGGAGGCACTTAAAGTGTGCTTCGCTTGCATGCTTCGATGCCAGAGCGAGCTTTTTTTTGGCCCCACTGATAGAGAGAGAGAGAGAGTGAGGGCAAGTGAATTGGCACAGTGGAGAGAGAATGGAGACAAGCAATGAGAGCGACCATTGAAAATGCCGGCTAGCTCTCAGCTGTTGCGCCAAAATAATGATAAACAATACGTTTTTCTACCATGGGACTTGAAGCCAAAATATACGGAGGCTGACTCCAAATTAAAGTTGAAAACAATAGGCGGAAGCAAATAGATACAAAAAATTTATGATTTCTTTAGGTTTTTTTTTTACTGTTTGTTCTATTTGAGATTCGATGAGAAACCAGTTTGTGGGTAACCTTCTAAATGGTTAGGCAATATACTTATATGTATATGCTCGTTCACTCTACTTAATGCCGCCAAAGCTTAGACCTGGTCGCCCGCCCATGTTATGCATATCAAGTTTAGACCAACAGCAACAATAACAACGAATAATGAAGGCAAAGTTGGTAATGGAGTCGCGGCACAGTCACAATGATGTCACTCAGTTAGGCTGGCCGGCCCAGAGGCGAAGGCAACACCTTCGAAAACAAATTTGTTATAGTTAAATTTTTTTGGATGTTTAGACTGGATCCCATGGAGTTCATCATGAAAGAAACAAAACTAGCAAAAACTCTGAATTTCAGCACTAGCTTTATCCTGCCTGAAGTTCGCCCTTTCTAATGATTAAAGTAATAATTCTATATATCTAGATGACTACCTAAATGATTCGGCTACTTTATTTAGCGCACAACACGACGTATGAGCGATTTCCGATTCAAACTTGTTAGTCTTCTTTTCAATTATGATAATTCCATACAAAGTCATTATAAAGATGCCAATAATCTCAAATTCTTTATCGAGGAAAAAACAAACCAGTCTAATTTACTTCTTATCTATGAGTTGAGTTTATTGAACTTCCATTTTGTTTATAGTAAAAAGGTATTGTTTGCTTTTGCCCTTCTATATCAATATAATTGTTTAAATAAGCAACTATTTAAAACGAGTTGTTTACTCTTTTTTTGGTCAAAATGAATTTTTAATTGAGTTTCTTGAAATCAAGAGAGAAACCGAAAAAAATAAGAAACCAGTTAGACCAAAAAAACAAAAGTCGCCAACAAATTCTTTTCGTCGTTGACAGATGAAATAATTATTATGGCCAATGATGACGTTCCTCCAAGCATTAATCTCTATAGGAATGTCAGTATGTTTGTATATAAATAGGAACTGCTCATTAATATGTATATAAAAAAAAATAAAAACAATTTTTAAAGCGTCATTCTTAATTCGACAAGCGTCTTCCAATTTGCCTAATTGGTCAGGCCAATGTGACAGAGAGTTGAATTCTCTGACATAATAATGGTTTCGATTTCGAGTTTTTAGCAATATTTATTTTTGCAAATATTACTCCAACAATGAGAGAGACGACAAAAGCTGAAAAGCTGCTGTTGAAATTATTTTATAAATTAATCAAGTTGTGATTTATCACATTTGAAGAGTGAACACCAATTGACTGACATTGTGACATTCAACTGTGATGTCATTATTGTTGTTTATGAAGGTTAATCTAATAATATTTTGCATCTTCTGTCACTCCAGTGAAATGAAAGCAGAGAATAAACAAACAAAAAAAAAAAACTAGTTTTTTTTTTTTTATGAACTTGAACCTCGCTAGCGTTCACTCGCTCGCACTTTTGCACACAATTGCTCTAAAAATAGAGTCTAACGTCAGTTTGTGGCTCGCAAAGCCGACCCTCTAAATCGATGAAGGATAGATTTGGATAGTAGGAATAGGAGGGGGTTAGGATTGGGTGGGTGTTGGAGTTATTACTCACCAGACCATCGCTGCCATTAACTTCAATTGCAGTTTTTAGCCTCTGTGACAGTTGTTCCAGCAATCTGTCGTATTTCGTATTTAGATTGTCCAAACGTTGACTATAATACTGTGTGGCACCCGGATCACTATCGGCCGGCCGTAGATCACGACGTGGCGGTGAGAACGATGGACGTACCTCAAGAAGCCAATCCACAAAGCGTAGGCATTTACTGTCGTAGATCTGTCCATTCACCCATCCATCGATCCATCGTTGGTTGATTTGTTGAAGTTGTTGTTGTTGTTGTTGGTTAATTTCGGTTAAATGTTAGTAATTTGGTGTGTTAAACAAATTGCTTTTAGGTTGGTTTTCATGTTGGTTGTAGTGTTTGTTGTAAGAGGGGGTTGGTTTGGTTTTGTTTTTAGGTATATTTAGTGCTTTTTATTTCATTGATTAATCAATAAGAAATTACTTTTTGGCTTGAAAGAAATTGCTTTTTAATTGTTTGGTTTTTGTGGGTTTTGTTTGTTTTGTGTTTTGTTGATCAATATATGTAGTTTCCCCAAATTCTTGCTTGTTGTTATTGACGCACCATTTACACCACAATGTACTCTCTTGGAGTACGAAAATTTAAAAATTTAAAAAGCATTAAATATATTCTATTGTTTTTTTGTTTTTGGGATAGAGTGAAAGAGTTCTACAAGTTGTTCGAAATTTCAACAATCACACAGAGAGAGAGGGAGAGAGAGAGAGAAGGAAAGAGGGTCGCAGCCATTCAAGGTAACTCACCAACTGACCCAATAGTGGGTCAGTCCTTGGAGTTCCTTTTCACATTCACATTACAAATTTGCTTTTTACCTTAGCTTCGCGGATTAGACGTCCTCCAGCCACGTTGACATTTTCGATTTTCGGTTTTCGTTCGATTGCAGCTCCAAGCAGTTTCTAAGGGTTATTTTCGGTATTTTTTTTTTCGTTTTGGTTTCGTTGCGTTTCGGTTTTCGAAAGTAGTACAAAATATTTGTGTTTGATTGGTTTGTTTGTTTGTTTTGGTTTTTGTTTGTTGTAGAGTGTGTGAAATATTTGTTTTCAATATGGTGAAAATACAAAAAATTAGACAAAAATACATATACAATTAGTTTTGTTCAGAACTACGAGAATTACAATTAAAAATAAGGTGATATATGTATAGATATGGATATATTTGGGGATATTTTGTGCAAAAACTACAAATAAATTGCAAAAGCTACTGACATAAAATTTACAGTGAGGAGATTTTGTTGTACATATGAGGAACGAGAGTAGATTATGTGTAGGTGGACAGCCACAGAGATCGTTGAATATACCAAGACGTATATACTTATATATGTAGGTATATGTACATGTGTGTAGGTGGGGCATGTCGAAAAAGTTGTTTTGGGATTAGACAAACAAGAACTACTGTAAAAAGAGATACGGACAAGGGACTCATAATGTGTTTCGGTTTCTGTTTTTCGACTAAAGGGGGCGGAGGGACAAGTTAACAAATGAATAACATAAAGACACACATAAAAATATTATGTCCAACACCAGGTATAAACCCAAAATTATAAATAGGAATACTACTTTTGGACGTGTGGGGCAACAACAACTACTAAAATTTAACTAGATAACTACGCTTTAAGAATATATACTTTGTGTTGCATCGAAGAGAGTGGTGGTAGGAATAAAAGAGGGCAGGGGGAGAAGAATTCTCTGTACAAGGGTTTTTTTTTTTTTGGCTGGCAAACTGTTTTCTTCTTTACAACTATTTTATATATCTTTAGGAGTGATAATTGAGTAATTACGAAAAGGAATTTAAGGAAATTGTTTTGTTTATCGCTACTCACGTCTAATTCGTAAGCTGAAGTCGCTGTGGGCATGGCCGACAAACGTTCTGTGGTGCCATCCACCCATGATTCCTCGACTTGCACGCTCGACTGGAGATTCTTCATTAGCCCAATGGCCGTCTCGCATGATCGCATTCTGCAAAAGGTTGGTGTGAGTAAAATTAAATTGATACATACAGAGCAGCAGGTGGAGAGAGAGACACATCAGCAGCAGGTGGTGAGAAACACCAGCAGCAGGTGGTCAGGTGGTTACTTACCGCTCGCCAAGCTGATTGCAGACCGCACTCCAACGCGTGTTTAGACGCTCAACATTCGAATGCAGACGCTTCAGATCACCCAATACTTTGGTGGGCACTCCCATGCGTCCTAATTGATCGGCTGCATCGTTCATCTTGTCCATTTGTGGCTGTTGTTGTGTGATAATGTCCTGCATATGGGTTAGTTGTTTGAACACCTGTTGCAGACCCTCGGCAGTCGAGGGTAAATCCTGATGCTTGGACAATTCATTTTCCAGCTCGGAAATCACATGCTCATTGTCATCGAGGCCAGCCAGTGAGGCTTCCAGGAGCTTTAGACGATCTTTATGCAATCCGCTCTGGGTATTGAGCTCTTTCCACAATTCCATCAAATTATCCAGAGACTTTTTGAGCACTGGCGTCTTCAGAGCAATGGTACGGAAGGTTTCTTGCAGATGCTTCAACTCCGGTTCCAGCAAATGCAATCTACGCTCATAGTCCGAATGGATTTCGAGCACATGTTCCAATGAGTCCAGATCACGTGGCAAGGGAGCTAGGATAATCTGATCCAGTTCTCTCGCCATGTCCTCCAGTTTGCTCTTGATGGCAATGCATTCCTCTGTGAAGATGCGACTGGCCTGCTTACTTTCCTCTGCAAAAATACCAAGTGGAGAATAATTATTTTCGATTCGAGTTAAATTTTATGTATGATAGTCTAACCCCTGGTTTTGGCTCCCGCAAATAATTTCTTCATAGTTTGTTTACACTTTCAGTTTCAATTGAAGACTAAATCGAGCTTAGGTTTCCTGTTTGCCATTTACCCCAAAAATTAAAACCTTCATTTAATTTAATAAAAGTCTCTTGGCAATTAAGAACTTTTCCGACAGCTGGCCAAACGCCGCCAATTGATTAAGTTGCGCCCACACTCACCTTCAGCTCGTGCACGCTTCTCGAATTCATCGAACAGACGATTGACCTCGTCCATTTCGCGACGCAAGCGACGCAATTGTGGATCATTGGGATCGCCCTCGCTGAGCAATTTATCAGCATCGTCGTTCAGGGCTCGTCTAATGGCCGTACGCTGTTCGGGTCCCATCGCCAGGAATTGATCGAAATCCCATCCCTTGACCACGCGTATTGTGGCAAAGATCATGTTCTGACGCAAACGCAGATGTTTCTTTTGCCATAAGGCCACGGAGCGATCGAAGAGACGCTTGAGTCGTTCCGCTGCTTCGATGGCTTCCTGATCGGGTGGCGGCAAGAGCAGGCATGCTCCGGGAATAGAACCCTCTTGTCCCTTAGACGTACGCACACGCCATTTAACACGTCCCGAATTGTCCAACAGGGTCACAGTCTCACCCTTTTCAATTTGCAGTTGTCCCTGCTGTTTGTAGGCACAGATGGCCTGCACAGGACCCTGACGATTGACTGGTTGACGTCGCTTGTTCAGCGGCACAATGGTCTGGGCAGTGCGCTGAAGCGTGGACACAGTCTCGCCGAAAGCATTTAGCTCCTCCCGCAAATCCTGCATACCCCGCAACAGAGACTCTCCCTGATCGAGGCCAAAATCGGATTGCGAGAACTTGCTATTGAGTATTTCATCTCGTTTGGCCAGCCATTGTTCGGCATCCTTGATCTCAGCAAAGAACTGATGGTATTCCGTGGCATGCTTCAGGTGTACTTCCAGGCATAGAGTCAGTTGCAAGAGCCATGCCCATTGCTGCTGCAAAGCCGTCAGATGGGCTTCAACGCATTTGGCCGCAGGGTGTTGCTGATTAAGTAGGGCCTCTCCGCGATCCAAGATGGTGGCAAAGTGCATCTCACGCTTTTCCAGTTCGGACATAAGGTTCTAAAGTGGACAGGGAAGGGATTGTGTAATTAGCGTATGAATTGTCATTAATTTATTAAAGTGCACTTGGTTGGTTTGTTCTTGATTTTTTGCTATAATTTTGTTCATAATTTTTTCCGATCTTACCTCGTCGCCATTACCAAATGCACGCTTGTAATTATAAATGAAAGCACAATGGATAGAAATCGATCTAAAGATCTAAGATCAGAGAATGATGCCGAACTTACCTCATAGTATCTGTGCACTGAGGGCAGATCGAGTTGTTTGTCCGCCCAGTCACGCGTGATCTCCACCTGTTCCTTCTCGTTGAGCCACTGCAATTCCGCAGATGCTTGGGTCAAGAAATGCTGCAGTGAATCCAAATCGGACAGACGCTTTGTCGAGGTGCTAAGCAGCTCGGCATACACCTTTTGCAATTGATTGAGTCGTTGTTGATACAGATTTAGTTCATCGCCAGAGAACTTCGTCTGTTGACGTTCATCATTGAGTATTTTGGAATGGAACTGATCAATGATCTTGTGCTCATGCTGTTGACGATCCAGTTCATCCTTGACCGATGGCAAATCGCTGCCATAGTCAGCGGCTAACAATTGTTTCTACAATGGGATATCAAATTGGTTATCTCAATCGAGGTGGAGGTCGAGATGGCTCAAGTGTACTTACCAATTTATTTTGACACCACTCGATGTGCTCTTGCAGATCACGGAAATGGGGATTCGTGTCGATCTGTCGGGACTCGACAACCATGCGCGTTTGACGCGTCACAGTCGTCTCGTGGACGGGGTATTTCAAACCGGACAGTTTCTGTACCAGATTTGTATGGAAATTGGTGCGCAATTGAGCCCAGCGTTGGTGCAATTTGTTGACCTTCTTGTGTAGTTCACTAGCATGAGGATATCGTCCCTCGTTGAGCACATGGCAATCTTGATTCATGTCCTGAATGGGCTCCTCCAAATGCCGAATCTCTGTTTCGAGCGCCTCGACAATGCTCTTGGCATCCATGGGATGCAGTCGCTCAATGCGACGGCCCTCCTCACTGATGCGCTTCTCCAGTTCGTCGAGTTTGTGGTCCACATGCTTGATTTCACGCTGCACTTTGTCGGCCAAACGCTGCAGACGCTCCAAGCGTTCAATTTCTTGCTGCAGAATGACCTCACGGTCTTGGAGAGCCGTATTCATGCGATACCATGCCTTCTCGATGGCATCCGGCCTCAGGTCAGCTTCCACATCGACCTCACCCACCGTCTCAAAGTAACGCTCCAGCTCTTTGTAGATCTGTATGAGCTTAGACTTTTCACGCTTGCGTGCGCTCACTTCCTCGCTGCGAAAACGCTGTAGATCACTCAACAGACGCTTCATCTCAATGAGAGTGGGCGGGAAAGAGCGCTCCTGCAGATACGCGGTCTTCTCGCGACACCAATAGATGAACTGTTGGGCCAAATCGCGATACTCATGGACGCGACGTTGTGACTCCATATCGAATAGAGGATGAATGGATGGTGGCTCTGGGAATACATCGTACAGTGACGAAATATATGTAATCAGAGACTTCTCATCGGGCTCATTGGTATCCACATCTAGGAGAAGAAGAAGGAACATTTTATTACACAGTGAAAGGAATACAAAGACATATCTCAACACTTACCCTCCGGATCCAAGAGACGTGTCACACCATACTCCTTTTCCACAATGTGGAACGCTGTCTCGAGGCGTTCGCGTGGCCGATCGTTCCTTGCCTTTCGCCAGTCAAGCAAGTCCGGTCGGTTGCGATGCACCAAAGCCGAGAAGGCCAAGCCATCGCGCCACGATGAAGTAAAATCATTGACACGCACACCCGGATACCGAGCAGTCGAGCGGCGGGCCCAGCGCAGCAAAGCCTCGCGAGCGGATACGTTGTCTTCTTTGCCAATAACAATATCGGAGATCTACGAGAAAGATATCGCAAATTAAAGAGTTGTAACCAAGAAAGGAAGTAGGTCATAAAAATGGAGCAAAACTGGACACGATTCCCCCCCAAAAAATATAGTTCATCCTGTGGTTTACCTCTCTGCGCTGCATGGACGATGACTCAATGGCGGGCAGACCACGCCGGTATTCTAACTCAGAGCTTCGTATCATTTTAGCAGGTGGCAAGAGATCCTCAGCCGGCAATTGATTTTCCTCGGCACGACTGAGGGTCGTTACCTTACGCACAATATGCGTAGTGACCCTTCGATGGCCATTGGGCGCCCGTTGCGATGTTTTTGTGCTCTCTACACTCGAACCCAAGACTTCGGTGGAGATGCGCTTATTACGTGTCACCTGTTGATACGAGGAGCTGCCACTGCTGACGGGAACCAAAGCCCGACCGCCATCAGAGGGTCGCCTAGCTCCACCTTCATCCTGGAAGGTTACAGTGCGTTCGAAATTCGTACGCTCATGCGGCACATTGCCCAATGGGTGGGATACACCTGATGGATAATCGGTAATCACTGCCTCCACTGTTCGTTCTCGTTTCGTTTCATGACGATAGCGTAGATTGGAGTCATCAATCTGTGTGGTAATCGCTGGTCCGCGAGACGAATGGATCACTTCGCTACCGCTGCTAAGCACATCGCCGGCTCCTCCCACTCCTCCGCCATTTCGTGTTTGTCGCACCAGTTGCTGAGTGCGTTTCAACGTCGATTGGGAGGAGCTCGAGTGTTGCATATTATCAATCGTTTCGTTTTCACGTAAATTCGTTTTATTTTTGTTGTTGTTTTGTTTGTTTGTTTTCGTTTAGTCTTTTCGCGTTTCTCTTTTATCTATTTCATTCGTTGTTTGTAATGTTTTTTTCGCAATTCGCTGAATTTTCGTATTTTTTCCCCTCCTATTTTGGTGCGTGATTTCAAAAACCGAAAAAAAAAATAAGTTTAATTGTTCGTGCCCGCAGACAATTGAGTGAGTAGTTGTTGCCCGGCTTCGCAATTTGCGTTTAATTAAGCCAAAAGCTCAAAAAGCCGGCACCGGATGTCTTGTTGCTATTCTAAACCAAGCCAGCCCAGTCAGAGCAGCCATCGGCTAAGCCCTAGACATTGGCAAAGACCCCCGCAGAGGATGAAGTAAATTGGAGTAGAGTCTGAAGTTGGAGAAGGCGTTGGAGAGGCAGGCACAGAGGCAGCGAATTATTTATTGTCTTGTACATGTACACATAATTATCCCATCTGTCTGTTGGTCTGTCTGTCGGTCGGTCTCCATCCCATGTGTGTGTGTATGTAACTAAAAGTTCATGTTGTGGGGTGTTGCTGATTCATGGGCAGAAGCAGCACCGCTGAGATTCCATGAGAGGTAAACACGCAAACCTCATTTGCATGAGGAGGAACATTTTGGCATAGGAACGTAAAAGGCAAAGTACAATCGGTATACCCATATATATATATATACATATATGTTTACCGTTACTCGATGCAGGAAATGAGAACTAACAAATCTCTATAGTGGACGACGACAATTATAGCAAAAAGCATTTCTTTTCGCTTATCGACATAGAATAAAAAATAATAATGATAAGCAAGGCCGCTCAGATAACAACAATTTCTTTGTATTGTCGAAACAATTAAAAAGTAATTTATGTGGTCAAAAAAACTACTTCAATAATTCCATTTTTAGTTATGCTCTAACAATGAATTGACATTTTTAAGCGTTTATTAAAATTGGTAAGAAATCTATTTCAGGCGAATGAAACTAGCTACAACTTTAGTGAATGAGACTAGAATAGTTTGGAAGCTTTTAAAATAAATGGTATAATTGGAAAAAATTTATTTTTAATACTTGAATTAATATTAATGGTCATTGTATTGCTCATTATATTGCTCATTGTTTTATTCATTGTCTTGTTTATTATAAAAGCTCTTAAAGTATAAACTTACACCTTTCAAAATAAAACCCACTGACAATAACTACAAAATTAAAATGATCATTCTTTCGATTGCACTAACACTCTAAAACTAGTAAACACTGCAATTAAATCGACTATATTTGACGTTTATAACCCATTAAATACTTTTCAAAGCAAACATGGATATAAGAAAATTCTTTAATTCCTTTATTTTATTCATTTGCCCGCACAATCTATACACAATCTATGAATGGATTTTGCTATCATAAAATAACGCTATTAATTGAGTATTTCCACGAAGTACACAATCTATATCACATACGCCATATGTATGTATATATATTTATTATTGAACTGTGAAATCTATATGGCTCAAGATCAGTAATAAGACTCGTTAAATGTTGGTCTAACCAAAACACTCGCCCACTGGAAACTGCTGAAATTGGAGGTCTCTACGCCTGCGCGGCGACGCGCTCAATAGCGTGACATGACCGACGCCTCACACACACACATATTTGTGTATATTTAACTAAAAATGCTAATTGCAACAAAAAACTAAACGATCTGCGTTGTTTTTATGTCATTATGCCAAAAAAAAAACAAAAAAATACCTTAGCTACCTGCCGCGATGCCTGTTTAGAGTGTTTTCTTGTCTCTCTGTGGAGGCGTCACTAAGAGGCGTTAATGTCTTGACATTTTCAATGACTTTGTAGCACACAGCTGCTGCTTCTGCTGCTCCTCTCTAGCTTCATCTCCATTAACCATCTGGTTGTTGCCTATTTCGGAATTTTGGCTACTGTTTAACAACAACACCAACAACTGACAATTTGCATTGGTCAAGCAGCGCTCGAAAAAAACATCTGCACTTTCGAAATATTGTCAAGAAAGACAGATTTGTTAGGGGGTGGGGGTAGTGGGTTCAAATATAAATTAAAATTAATAAAGGAGACGACAGAAGCAATAATAAACCACTTGAGGAGAGTTAGCGTTAAAAATTGCTAAATAAAATACGAGAACAACGAGACAGCCCAACAACAACAAAAACAACAGCAGCAGCAGCAACAAAAAAGCAAAGTTATTTCTAGTGCGCTGAACTGGAACTGTGTGACGAAGGGGGGCGGCTCATTGTTTGGGGAGAGAAGCCTCTGCCAGTTGAGATGAGTGCACGTCATTATTTTACAGCTACTTTATTTCAGTAACGAAACGAAACACTCGAGACCCACTTCACTACAAAATAATAATAATAAACTCGTCATAAAAATCTAATTGAAAGAAAATTGAAATCGAAATCGAATCGAAATTGAATTCAATTGCAACACACACACACAGATTGAAATCAATTTAAAATTGGCGGCATTTAAGAAATCTTAATAAAACGACTGGCAAATTGATCTCTGTTTTGTAGAATGATTTTTGTGTTCTCCCGATTTTCGATTTAATTTATGATTTCACTTGCACTAATTTCCACATGCACATGCACACACATGCACACTTTTTTTGGCCGAATTGTGAACGATGGGACGAAACGGAGGAAACGCGTCGATAGAGCCAGCTCCTCGGAGTTGAAAGTTCGTTCTTCTTCCTCCTCTGGCAAAATGTATGAATTTTCGTTCGTATGTGTGTATGTGTGTGTATATATGTGTGTTTATGGCGGCGTCTCGGCAACAACTAAAAGCGATCGGGCCAAGTTAAAATGCTTAAAGTATGGCTCTGACTCTGGCCAGGTGTTGACGTCGCTGTCGCTGTTGGCGTCGCAGCAAACACGCTCGCTTTTTACAGGCGAGAATAGAAAAAGCAAAAGGCACGCATGCTGAAACAAAGTGGAATTGGCACACGAGCGTTGGCGTCGACAGAGACAGAGGCAGCGGCAAGCCTGGCTTTTGCCCATGTGCTGACAGCTGGTACGTGTTGGCGTCTCAGTCGCTGCCCTCGGTGACTGCTCTGTTATGCCCGTTATGGCTAGCTGGCTTCACCTGTATATGTGTGTGTGTGTGTGTGTATTCCACCTGATTCTTGCATGTTGTGTGTAGTGGTGTGTGCTGCGGCGGCCCCACTCTTTGATGACGTATTTGCAACAAGCAACACCATGGCAACGCCAACATCAACAGCGACGCCTACGCAGAACGGCAAGAATAGCAACACCAACAATAACAAAAATTACACAACTTCTGCCAACTGTTGGCCCTACCCTCCCGCCTCCCCTCATCACATTCCTCCATTCTCTTCAGTTCACTTCTTCTTGTGGGTAGCCTACGTCATCCTCAGCCAAAGTACCCAAAAGTCAAGAGGAAGAATAATAACAATAAGAATTAGAAGAAGAAGAGGTCAAAGCGAACGAATGAAAATAAAAGAAAAAGAACAAACAACAAGTTTTGATTAAAATGTTGGCAAAAAAAAGCCAACGATCACCAAAAAACCATCTAAACAAAAGACAATCACAGAAAACAGTGAGTCAAAAGCAATTCCGAAATACACAAAAATAATCTAAATTCTACCGAAACAAATTTCGGTTTAAACTACCAGTTTCGCCGGATCATAGAACATTCTTAAACCTTTCAAACAAATTGAAATCGAAATAATTTAAACTAATCACAATCGAAATAAAAACGAATGAAATATGTTTTATATTAAAAATGCTTCTTCAGATATAGCAAAACTGAAAGTTTTGAATATACTTTTTCGATTTCCCATGGGTTTCCAGTATTGCAAATGAAACTTGGATTCCTACATCAGTTTCGGTTAAACATTCTGGTTTGATTATTAATTTGGTTTGGTTATGCTTCACATGTACTGAAATACTACTTAAACCGTTTCGACAAGTAACCGTTTCTTTTGCAACCGATTCCGCCAAGTACGAAGTAAGTTTTGAATCTATGAACTATTATTTTAATTTTGTAAAGAATTTAAAATATTTTGTCGAGTTTCAGAATCATATTTCCTTGAGTTTCTTTTTCTTGTGAGTTGCCAGGTTTTTGCTATTCGCTGACTTTTGGTATTTTGGGTCTTTGGGTGAGTTTTGTAAGTAATTTGCAATCTCATAACACATCACGACCGACCATCCGACCGACTAACCAACCAAGTCATTACACACAAAGAGTGACCCAAAAGAAGCACATAACAGACAAAAAAAGGAAGACGAAGAAAAGAGAAACCCCAGAAAAGTAATGACCAACCCAAAAATGTCTAAGAAAATGCCAACTACAAGAACAGCGTTAGGGAGAAGCAGAAGTAAAGTTTATTGTGCAAAGCAGACAGAGGTGACAACAAGACAAAGCAATTCTCAACCAGTTCTCAATTATACGATACAACAAACAATAATCATCATCATCTTCCAAAAATAGTTACTCTATGAGAAAGTCAAATTACTTTTCCTACCAATCAGTTGTGACTGCGGTTGAGTGGGTGATGATATCTCTATAAATGTAACACTCCAAACGGAAATAGGTAGTTGGACACTCAGCATGGGGTTAATTAGCATGCCACTACAAGCGAATGGTAGTGCCCTATATGGACTAAAAGCTAGTAAGTGCATATAAGCTACAGCTGTTCCGGCACCGACGTGACGAGTGAACATGGCTGACAGGCACTACAAGTAGTATACGTACTTGTAATGTGTACATATTTTAGTACGGGTAATAAATACGGCAAGTTGTTGTCTAGCTACTACAACAAACACCCACACACACACACTCACTCACTGAAATTGTTATAGTCAATAGGTAGAGACAAGGGGGAGAACCCACTCCCAGTTAGGGCCTTCCTAATAACAGAATTGCAAATCTAATTAGCCAATGCATAATCGTAGAAGGGTAGCAGCAAGGGGTCTATAGGATCGAACAGGGAAGTATAGTAGTATATGCTCATTAATACGAATATGATGCAAACCGTGTAAACAAAACGTGTGTGTACATTATGTTTGTACATAGTTAAATATTTGTAATTTGAGTCAAGAATTTTGTGGTGTTAACTACAAAATGTAACCAGTAGCTCGAAATAAAATGGAAGGGCTTTTAACGGAAGATAACTTGAAGTCACAGTAGATTCTACACATATCACCTGTGTAGTAGGATATGCATAGTATGCAATACCTCTAATGTATATAATAGTCCTAAGGCATATAATACCTCTAATGTATATAATAGTCCTAAGGCATATAAAACCCCTAATGTATATAATAGTCCTAAGGCATATGAAACCCTAATGTAGTTAATAGTTCTAAGGTCTCAATGTACTGATAACCGATCATAAGACATATCGATATCACTTATGCTTAAGCGGATATCGATAAGAAAGACAACTCTGAAAGGCACTTCCTTTTAGACGAGCGGCAGAGTCAGACGTGTTTTCAAGAGAATAAAGTTAAGAGGTTAATCAAGCCATCCAAGTCAATCTAATTATACTACAACACCTGTCAATAAGAAATTGCTTACATAATCTTACAAACTTCAAATTGTATGAAGTAATTGCTAAATGCAACATACATCAGATTTTAGTCTGATTCAAGCTTCATTATTTCTGAAATTCAGCAATATAAATTAGCATTTTATGCTTACTCTTCAGACTGATTCTTCCTCGTTTCAACTCGTACTGAAGAGCAGATTGATTGCTTTTGATTCTTGATTGATTGATTAATTGATTTCAGATGAAATTGGCATTCCTTAACATAAGTTTTAAGATCAAAATTAAGCATCTCCAACTCATTAATTAAAAGATCTACTGAGAATAGGAAAGATATGTAAAAGATTCATGTGCTCAGGAATATATATTCTACAGCAGGCTGGCTAGTATTATTGTAAGTATGGTCACACTGGCTGCAACGTTTTTAGGTAAGCTACCTGCGAGAAGAGTTCAGAATTCTAAACTATTTCTCAACCGGAAAGGAAAGGTAAAGATGAAAACCTTAACCCAGGAGTCATTGACATCCTCCATAATTCTCTGGGCGGTATGTGGTTTCCCTTTTACTCTATGATAACAGTGTGGCTGCATATTCGCAAAAGATAATACACCAAACAAGTCAAATTAGCACAACAGATAAATGCACATTTGAATTATTTTCTAGATCAATTGTGCCTGAAGTGTGGGTCTGTCAGGCATACTAAATAGGTATTGACCAGCATTCCTTTCGTTGTGTGGGCTCGTCGTCATCGTCGTCATTCTCGCGTTGTCAGCGCCTTAAAAATGTTTGCTTAGCTGCACACTTCACAATATAAATTTGTATATCTAGCTAGATATTTAATGGATTCTATTTGCTTTCATTCACATTAATTATATGTCATTTGAAACACGTTTACACTTGTAAACGCTTCTCGAGTGCACATATGATCCAAAGTGTGTGTGTGAGTGTTCTGTTTGGCTTAACTTATATAGACAGCTTTGGCATTTGCATATGTATGTGACAGTAAGTGTTAGCCTAGTGTGTGTTTGCCAATGTGTGTGTGTGTGTATGATGGAATGTTTTGCGTGGCTGGCTAACTTGTTTCCATATTTGTGCAAAGCTGCTATCGATTTTCAATTTATTAATGAAACAAAACAGCAACAACAACAACAACACAGATTAAAGATCGAAATATTATGTTCATTTGCTATAGATAGATATACCTTAGACATTTGATCCCCCCACACACAACGAAACGAAAATTCAGTCATCAATGTCATAAATTTAGACAAATAAGTGCATTTGGCTTTTGTGACTATTGGGCAGCAAGTTCGTTGCTTACGTTGAAGTCTTTCGTTTTTTTTATGAGTACGTGATTCGGTCAGAAGAACAAGAACAAGTATTGCTGATGTCATGGGCAGGGCAACAACAAACAAAACAGTAAAAACCATATTTGATTTTGTTTATTATAAGTAACTCTGACTCTCAACCTCCACTCCCCTCCCCATCGTCTCCCACTCCATCCACCTGCTTTGCCATTGACTTTATTGTAACACATACCGAAACGTATTATAATAAATCAAAAGTGACTTTGACTTTAGCTTCAGGTTCGACTTCTGACGATGACGTGAGAATTGTCTTCTGTCCCATTGTGCTTTCTTTCGAGGCGGTTCTACCTGGTTGCCTTGACTAAACATTGGTTATGCCATTTTGACCAAATATAAATGCCAAACACACACACACAGGCAGACGAACAGACACACACACAGACTGAGTTCTCTTCTTGTATGTGCGAAATGAAAAATGGCAAATTGTTTGGAAAATTATCCGATCGGATCAGTTTATAATGAAAACGTTTGTTTCTCCCGTAATTCGTCATAGATTTCACAGAGATTTTGCTTGCTAGTTTTGCATAGCCTCGAGTATTAAGCAATTTATTATTTAAACGATACAACAACAGCAAAATAAACAACAAAATTAAGCTGCTTAGGGAAGTGTTTGGAGGTCAAGTGCGGATGAAAGACGGAGAAGGAGGAAGGTGACGTTACTTATTATTAATGGTTAATTACGATCAAATTGATATTCAAATTGCTGAAACGACGATTCGTTCGCCATATCGCTTGTCAATTTTGCAGTTATTTTTAAGAATCTACTACACAAGTACTTAAAGTAGTACTAAAAGTGCACTTAATGTGTACTAAATGTGTACTTAAAGTGTGTATTAACACGTGATTTAAAACTAAATACGTTTGGCACCCTATTAATACATCTAAAGTCTTTAGGTGTAGACTATAATTGTACTAAAATGTACTAAAAGCATGCTCAATGCGTACTAGATGCATTTGGCAACTGTTAAATGTAAATAATGTCTTTGACTGGAATGCATAAGTGTACTAAAATGTACTAAATTTGTGTTGAGTATGATAAATATTGATTTTATGTTACTTTACTTAAATATCTAAAGATCTGTCTTGGTACTAAATTATCTAAAAGCTATCAAGTATGAGCTAAACAACCATATGGCCCTTCTGCTAGCGAGCAATATTTATTTACAATGCTGGTTTTAAAAAGAATATCTGAGTTTTAATTGTGCCCCACACCCTATATTATATAAGTACAGTCATTACTAATAACTTCGTATAGCTATCAGCAGGTGTTAATTTTTGTAAATTAATCATTATTTGCACAATTGTATTTGCAAAATGACTTTGACACGAAAAAAACAGACCTTGATACCATTTACATTTTGGATGATTATTTCTGTGGGAGCTCCCATTATATAGTCATCCAATTTGCATATAATTTGGCATCATCATTTAGAAATACAAAAGAAAGCTGATTTCGTTAGCATAATCAGCGAACTATGAAAGCTATATGATATAGTTGAGCGATCTTCAACTTGGCAATATCCTAGAGAAAAACAATGTAAGAAATATATCTTTCGACGAGAGTTCAATTTCAATCTGATTGCTTTCAGAAAGGTAACCTCGAACCCAGGACTTCATCTACAATTTTGAATTTCTAGTAAATAACTTTTCTGATAGATCAATGAGTTTGCAAAAGTGTAAAGTGATCATATTGTAAATGATTCCGTCATTGATTTGCGGTGTATGAATATATTATTGATTGACTGTATCGTACCGTTTTGTATTCCCTATATAATTGTTGCATAGATCAAATCGATTTGCTTGCACAATTTATAACTTAATTATAAGGCTAAATAGTAGCCAGAGGCAACTGGTGTTTGCTGCTGCTGCTGCTTTTGGCAAATTGCTAATAATTTATTTCCCCTGTTGCTGCTGAGATAATCAGATTGTTATTGTTAATATGCATTTTTGTTTCCCCCCACTTTGACCTACAAAAATTGCAGCTTGGGAATTATGTCATAATCTGTTCTGAGGTTGAGTTATCTATATAATAAAAAACATCTAATTTAAAATGCCAATTGAAAAAAACAAACAAAAAAAATATCCTTTTAAGTCGCAGTCAACAAAATTTGCATTTTGTATTGCCGATCAGATCAGATGACATCATTTTGTTTCTTCAAACACCCGCAACAATTGCAATATATATATAGAGAGTGAGAGAGGTATATATGCATATATATACATAAATCCTTGATCAGACAATTGCGCGTTGCCAAGACAAGAAATAATAATAAATAACATGCGATTGAGTTTCACAGTTTGCAGCATTGTCAAGTGATTTACAATTCGTTCGCCTCAATTGAATTGAGCGCCAGCCAGCCAGCCAACCAGCCTCTCATGGTCGTGTCGTAGTGTATCGTCACATAGTCGTCGAATCGTCGTGGACTGGCAGCATCATTGAGCATTTATGTGAGCCATCGATCAAGTTGCAACGGCATGCGCCGGCGCAAATTACGAAATAACCACCAAGTGCAGTCCAACCAACTTGTTGCTATTGCTCACAATGGCGATGATCATGATGTGGCGGTAGTAAGGAGAAGATTGACACACATAGACATACCGAGGAGACCGATCTGGGCGGAAACGACGACACTGACCGGCTAAATGACCAACTGGCTAGCTGGATGACTAAGCTCACATAGTTGAACGATAAGTGAGGAGTTGTGTGACAACAATGACTACACGACAATTTCCAAAGAAATCAATAAAAATTGAAATTCTCTCTATATGAGTTTAAATCAATGATAAATTTCATGACATAATCCAAAGACAATGGCCAGGAGAGTAAAAATAACTTTCCCCACTCAAGACATACTGCAATTGCGCATCGATATTCTAAGAATCGCTATTATCGAATATCTGACAAATATCGTAGATCTTCAAAATCAGAAAAGTTCTTTTTATCATCGATATCTAGATAGTCTAAGTCTTTGCAAATATTTGTTCGAAAATTGCTAGGGAGAAGCTTATATTCCAGGATGTTATTTTCGATAGTTTTATCGACAATATCAACATATCGGTTTATTGTTATCGAATATTTGTGTTGCGCAAGACATGTGGAACTCAAATAATGGAGAATGTCAGGTTAGGTGCCAATATATAATATTCGATTTTTTTATCGATGATATGTTATCGGGCATTTTATTATTTGTGTTTAAATGTCGTACGAAACTTCGAAATCAAACATTAAGGAATGTAAACTAGTTTTTTTGATGTCGAACATCAAAATTAAAACTTTAGAAAGGGAGAACAATTGAACGAAAAACACTACAGAGAAAACCGCATACCAGGAATACTGCTTTAAAAGCACCCTGAGGGTAAATCTCCCTAGCCATCATTTCTTCCATTGATTAATTGACATTTTCAGATCCATTGTAAAGAAGGTTGGCCATTTGTGGATACTTTCATTTCAGTTTGTGAATTGTCCGTCTGGAACTCGAAGGCGATCTCAAAGTAGAAACAGGCCTTTCCAGTAGCTTTTTGAACATATTGTGTGCACATTGTGGTGTAGGTGGCATCAACTGGTTCATTCGAGATGGCGGGGACGGCCTTGCTCAGTAGTTGACGAACTGTAACAGCCAAACGAACCAACCGACCAACCGACTAACCAACTGATCAATATGTGTGTCAGGCATTGCGACGATGGCGATGCCAGCGGTGGGGCAAGGGGCGACGGCAACGATGAAGAGAAGGCAAGCTGGTTACCTTAAAAGGTAGCTGGTGCTGCTGCTGCTGCCGCTAAAACGCGTTCGCCAAAATCAGACAATAAACAGAGCAGCAGATGCTGGCGTTTATAGCGTGTCCATACTGTAACTCTCGGTATGTATGTGTGTGGGCTGCTCAATGAATTGAACTCACTCGCGCCCAAATGAAAACGAAAACACAGTTTTTTCTTTTTGTGTAACAAGCTCTCCAAAACAAAAAAAAAAAAGCAATGAAAAATGGGCGGCCATTTTATCGAGGGTCATCCGTGGGCGGTTTTTTTTTTTTGGTTTTGTTACTGTTTGTCTTTAACTTGAAATGACTTTGAAACATACGCCCACAGTTTTGCTCCAGTTTTTCACCAAATTACATAAAGGTTGTTGGAAAAGTTCATCAAAGTTTTGTGTACTCACCTGGAAATGCAATATGATGGTCCAGATCAAACCCAATGTTAACTTGGGATTGCCATCCACAATATCCTCGGCGCGTATATTAACTAATTTGATCTTTTTATAACGCAGAAAATCCAATGCCATTTGTGCATTTTGAAGCATATGGAAACGCATTTTACCTTTCTCACGTGGCTAAGAGAATAAGAGACAGAAAGAGAGAGAGTGTGACAAAACTATCTATTGGCAATTGCTGTAAAATTATTTTATATTGAAACGCCACTTACCAGGTGTTCGCCAGATAGCACCTCCAAGAGTGAAAGTAAATTGTGACCATCGCGCAAATCTTCAAATAAATCCACCACACGACGATTGGCCTAAACGCAGAAGGAGAAGGAGTTGAAATGAATAAGACGAATGTTGCTTAAGACCCAAAGTAAAAGGTAAGCCGCATAACGAAAGTGAAGATGAGAGAGGCCAACACATGCACATCATAAACAACAACAAAAAAAAAAAGTCATTACATTCGTGTAAGTGAGTAAGTAGTTGGGCAAGTTGACACAACATCAAAAAAAACCAAAAACAAAGAAAATCATTTCAAAAACATGCTTAAAGAAATTAAAAGAAAAAACTTGAACTAAGCAGCAAATGTGCAGAAAATTATATTGGTTTTAGCAAATTAAAAAAATTCAATTAAATAGGAGACAAAACACAATTGAATGTGTTTGAAATGTTGTTCATTATTACACTTACAGACTGCGAACAACAGGGTATGCCATTTGTGGTTACACAAACATGTAACATTGTGTAAGTCTGCAAGAATTACGAGAATATGTTTATCTAATTTCAATTTATATACCAAACTCCCAACTCTGACATTGCCTAAGTTGTCATATCTTTGCAAAAAAAAAAAAGGCTTTAGAAAATTATTTTAGCATCTAAATGAGTTAACTAATGTATGCAATCATTCAATTCCTATTAACTTTGCAAATTGATTAGGTAAAAAATTAATTTCTAAAGTTTAAACGAGTTTGTTTATTGTCTCTATGGAGCAATTAATAATAAATCGTCTAAAGACTAATTTAGATATGTAGTATAGCTTGTTAATTGATTCTGCAGCTACAAACTAACACATTATCTAGTCAATATTCGTAGTGTTGGGAAACCACATCAAGAAATTTAAACATATATGAATGAGTTTTAATAACAAGAGAAATAAGTGCTCTGACAAAGAAGGACTGATAAAGACTTTCATTCCATCATCATATTCTATTTAGACTTCAGTTATGGCAAAAGGGTAGATTGGAATGTTAGAGCACTTCAATTGTGCCTGCCTAAGCCCCTAAGACTTAGAAGATAACATCTAATCCTCTGTTTTTCCGCAATAAGAATGCGACTCTATATTATTGGTCACCTAGAAAGCAATCTGGTTTTTGCCACTACCAAGTATAATTGCATTCTAGGTGCTCCTAAAGGTAACTAAACATTACTATTCTAGCATGAGAAAATATATATGTTGATAAATAAATATTAAACCTTCTTCACTGAACAGGTATAAATTCTTTTAATCTTCTTGAAACCTGTCAAATCTTAGATCAAGTTATATAGTTTCTGAATATATACAATATTGATTATATTTGTCTCTATTTTGAATCTTTATTCCATCATCATTGATGCTATGCAACTAACAATTAATCTCTTTCAATCAAAGTTCAATCTATTTAAATTAATATTGAAGCTATTTCTATTGGTGTTGAATCTATTTCACTTCATTAAATCTATAATTAATCTAATTTTGTTGCAGTTTCTGAATTTGATTCCACATCAATTGAAATTGAATTCTTTTTTTTCGTTATCTTAATCTATAATTGATCTACATTTTCTTATAAATGATGTAAATTCCTATCACTGTGGATAGTTTTGTTATTTTTGCAAAGATATAACTGGGCTGCCTTTCTTTTGGGAGACTATAAAAGATATATATGTATGTACGTATGTATTTGGTTATACCTTGGCATACTTCCAATGCTGCTTAGGTAGGAAGAAGAACAACAAAAGAAACAAATTTAGATTTTGATTGAGTGGGGAAGAGGGAAAGACATTTAATTTCTCAAATATGGTTATGATTTCAGATGAAAAAGTTGTCCGACTATTTGCATAATCGCTTTATTTTCCTTTCTTTCCCTTTATATGTATATTCTATATATGGAGGGATGTGTACTCACCTTTTTAAGATGTTTGTTAACCCATTTTGTGAAAGTCTTCTTTTGAATGGCATCGCGTTCGTCTAAACGGTTTCGATAGAAATGGGAAGAGGAAAATGTTAATATGTTTTTCATTTGATTATGATAATTAGTAGTAGCAATAATTATGCTTTCAGGTTTATGCCACAGAAAAATACAAAGAGAGAGATGGGGGGAGAAGACCTTGATAAATTGTTTCATTTTGACAAATGATAAAAATTCTCTTATTGAACGCCCACTGGAAATGTGTCAATGGCAATCAAAAAAGTTGCGGGCGTTGAATATTGTATGATCAAAAAAATATATTACCGTATACAGAAATATTAATTGGTAATTTAAATAGATTTAAACAATAGCAATGACAAATAGAAACAAAAGAGGCGGACGAACAGACGGACAAAACTGGTTATTGCCAACCAATTGACTTTGGTCAAAGGTTTTACAATTCGATAAAGTCAATTTATAACGAGAGAGAGAGAGAGTGAGATGATGATAAGTGCGTTTTGATTTCCAATGCTGACACATGAGTGTATAAGCCATTTGCTTGATAAGTAGGAAGGAACCCGTATCTCTAGATAATGGCTAATGGCTTTTCTATATTTTTTCTGTGTCATAAAACCCTTCAAAGTTAAGTTTGATTTAATTTTTTTCTTTTTTTTATGTTAAACATTGAGCATAAGTTGTTAAACATTTGACGGCAATTAGTGCGAAACAAAAGCTGATAAACTTCAAACTAACGAAAAACAAAACAATCAAATCATGCAAAGCCCAGATAGTACAGGGTGTGTAGCCAGGTTAAACCCCAACCTGGATGACGACTCTGACGTTGACTCTTACTCTTAATCTTATCAGCTGAATATAAACCATATTTTGCTTATAGTAAATCAATAAACTCTAACGCCATTGACTGATATATGTGTAAATGTACACAACCAGTCCTCTATATAAACATGTCTGTAAGAGTTCTTGGTCAGCATAATAATACGGCAATATAAAGTATACAAACTCGATCAGTTTCAATTGTATTGCAAAAACAATGAATTGCTGCCTCGCAGTTTTAATACCCTTACAAATTATAATTAGGTTGTTTAGTTAATTCGAATAACTTAGGCAACAAACAAGTTTTGTTTACCAGATTTACTTTATATACATACCAACAAAATGTATAATGTAACCAATTTTTTACTGATTATAATCTTCAACTAAATGTAGGTGAATAATTTATTTTTTTATAAAAGCTGCCTAAGCTAAGACAACACAAGAAAAAAAATTAAAAGTAAAAAAAAAAAACTTTAAAAATACATTTAACCAATTTTGATTAAAAAAAAAAATTCAGAGATTTGAAAATTAAATTTTAGTTACAGTTTTGAGACAAATTTTTCCATACACAAAAATGCAAGATATAAATTTAATGAAACAGTTTCAAATAAAACCTAGTTTAAGTATGTAGTTCTGGAGCTCTAGGTGTCACCTTACTACTCATATACATATGTATATAGTGATTTATGTTAGACATTATTGACATATCCAAGGAATGAATGAAATCGCCCCGCCAATTAATATCTGTTTTAAAGATCTCGTTGAAACATAGTTTTTGGAGGGGTAAAAATAATTGTCGAAGCGTTGAATTAAGCGTATAGAACTTTAAATAGGCTATTTAAAGAAATAAAATTAATTGTTGTGTTTAATTCAAAAACTTGAATCTAAATATTTGAGCTTTAAAGCAAACACATTTTAACCTTTAAAGTTAATACGCCCCTTTGGTAAGTGAATTCAAAAACCAGGGGCGAGACAAGGTAGAAGTTAAAAAGCAAAACAAAAAGCCAAATAAAAATAAGCAGATAAAGAAGATACTAAGAGAAACAGAGAGAGAGAGCAAAAGAGAGAGAGAAAACAGCAAAATGAGAGTAGGAGAGTAGCAACCTGTTTTGAGTTAATAACTGCATTGATATAACATACTCTCCGATCTCTATATCTCTCTTTCTCTCTCTCTGTGTGTCTGTCTATATCTTCTCTCTATACTCCGCATATATATATACTTATATATGTATATCTCTTTCTCTGTCAAGTTGAACTTAGAACAAGATCTGACTCATCTTCAAGTAATTTCCATTCATTCATGCATTTGCAAAATTTTCTATGCAAAAGAAAATTTGCTTAAATTCAATTTACAGACAAAATAAAAGAAGGGCTTATCTAAAAGACAAATACACAGAGGCAATTAAAGGTGTGCGGAGTGTGTGTGTGATTGTGTGTGCACAACACTATCTCGTTTCATGTGTGTCTGTGTGTGTTCGACAAGAGCGCGTGATGATGTCACGTTCTAAGTTGAAATCGTTTCGAGGCGATTAAATGTTCATCGTTAAGTTATTGCTGTTTGGCGTGGCGTTGGTGGTGAAGTTAGCGACCAGCCGAACGACCTACCTACCGACCGACCGACCAACCAACCATTTCAATCGGCGCTTATTTAATTTTTGTTAATGTTTATTTTTGCATTTCGATTAGCACTCTTCATAAATAAATGGCACAAAAACAAGATTCTCTTGAAGGACGTTCGATCACCACCAAAGAAAATACACATAAACTTATTTATGTATGTAGAGTAATTTAGATAACAAACGCACTTAAGAATTCTCCAAGTTAGGCAAGTCTCTATAATTAGAACAGAAAGCCAGCCAGTTCAAAGCTAATACTCTTAGACTCTTGCACTCGTTTAGAATTCAAAGAATTTTAATCATAACTGTTGACAAATTTGTGTCAATTCGTTAGCATAAAACTCACATTACAAGTCAAAAATATCAAATATCACCAAGAAAAAAATATATAACTTATTAATAGTCAAATAAAACTGTAAACTTGTTTTCACCCCGTAGTTTAGGCAAATGAGTTCAACCGAAATTCGAGGAATTCAACTTACTAATTTGTTGTTCTTCGGTCTGCTAATTGCCAACTCAAGTCAACTCAACTCAACTGGCGGCGACCAGTTTCAATATACTTACATACATATGTTGTACAAATATTTAACTTGGACATTCCCCAATGAAGTGGAGAGAAATATACACATACTTATCGATTGGAATTCTCATGGAAGCCGCCACCCTCAGTCAAGGTCAGGTTCAAAAAACCTCGGCAAAAAGGGTGTGAAAACCATCCGTAAGGTCAGGGTCAATCGAAAAGAATCTTTAATAAAACACACAAAAAGGTGTTCGACAATATCTCTGTGTGATTTCATCGAGACATGCGTTTACTCAACAAAATAACAGCTGCTGAAGATAGCCAATATGGCTTTCGATAAGTTCTTCAAAACAGTTTTGCTAATCATTTAGTTGGCTAGTAACCTATATAAAGGCGATTAACAAGCATTATAGTAAAGGAAAAAATAAACTTAAGATAAAGGAGGTTCTGGTTTTAATGAGTTAGAAGATATAGAATGGAAGATTTCTAGTTGGACACGACAGGAAGGTAGTTTTAGAGATCGTTGTTATGAGATCTAAGTATCTTGTATATGGAGGATATAACGATATCTATGTTACGATTTATCATATTATCTGAATATCATTATCTGAAGTCTATATAGCAAACTGAATCATATAGATCGATTTGGCTATTGATGGAGACACTTAAGCTGTGCATGCATGAGTAACGTTTTAGAGTGAGATTATTACTTCATAAAGGGGAATCACTGTATAAAGGGATCGAAGGACTACTTAAAAACAGTGTTCTAAAACTCCTAGTTTCTAGGAATAGAGACGCACAAGCAAACGACGACACCGATTAAAAAATCGAAGAAGAGTGCTAAAAATGTTTATAGAACGCGCAAGCAACTGAAGAAAAGCGTAAGCACTAATGGACGCACAAGCAAGTAAAGACTTGCCAACTTTCTTATACTTATAAGTCACTCAGTTGCTTGTGCGTTCAACCGCCCACAAAATTACTTAAACGATTCTTTCGTGGAATGAAGCATCTCATGTTTAAAGCTTACACTTTTTGCTAAAGCTAAGCATATAATTATCCTCAATATACCCTATTTTTTGATTACAGGGTATAGGTCCGTGTAATCATTTTACAAGCTCTTATAAATTAATCACATCGCTTGTAAAATATATCATAAAATCAGATCGTATAACAAAATCAAAACAAGAAACCAATAAAGACTTCTTAGGAATATTATTATCAGTTTATATTGCACAATAATAGCGTTTTCTATTCGAAATCTGTTGCAGTCTACTAGTTTGTAGCTTTTTTCTGTGAATCGAATTTAAATATTTTCGTGCAAGTGTCACACAATTAATCATAAGAGACTTTTAATTGAAACAATTTTATATTAAATTAGATCAAATAGAGTTTCGTGTCGTGTTTGTTGTGACCTTGACCCCCCTGGAACCGAAATTAAGTAAAATATGTTGAATTTGGCTAGAGTCAGTCTTCCGTCATTTTTGGAAACTGGTTCTCAGTGTTGTCAGTTAGAATCATAATTAGAGAGAATTATAATCAACATATATATACATATATATACTTTTATATGTATATATAGAAATAACATTTTTTAGATATGCAAATTTGATTTCCGCTCAAGCAATTAATACAAACGAAGAGAAATCTTGTTGTTAATCTCTGGGAACTGGAACTCAGAACTGGTAACTGGTAACTAGAAAGAAACTTCATGCCTAACTCGAATATCAGACTATTTGCCGACTTACGCATTATATCCCAATCTTCAATAAAATGATCCCAAATGGACATGCTACCTTTAAACTGAGTCAGTGCATCCTCGTAGCCGCCCTGCGGTTGCGGCTGCGTCGATGACGAGTGTTTGGCCTTCTTAGGGGCCGATGTCTCGTACAGCGGCGATGCAGAGGTTGAATGCCTATGATGATGGGACGACGGCGACGACTGCTGCTGATGCTGGTTGTTAGCGGTGGCAGCATAAAGTTCTCCACGATCGCGTTGCTCACGCTGGGCCTGATGGAATTCCAGTGAGCCATGGCCATTGCTGGCACCAGGAGAAACGGAGATTCTTGCCGGCGATTGGCTGCTACTGGTGGCTGCATGATGATAGCTCTGATGATGATGATGATGCTGCTGCTGCTGCTGATGATGATGATGCGTTTGCCTCGAACTGCTGCGTTTCATCGAGTTGGTGCTAGAGCTGTGATGATGCTGCTGCTGTTGCAACTGCTGCTGTTCATGCTGCACCTCATTGGGATCAAAGCCAAGGCGATCTTTATAATAGGAATGCGATGTCATCTTGTGGGTGGCACATTAGTGGAGTACGAAAACAAAAGCAACGAAGAAACACGCACTTTCCCCTTTCGGATTGGGTTTTTTTCTCTATCTATCTTTTTTGATTTGATATTTTTAGCACGTTTTGTTGTTTGTTATGTTGAAATGGCACTTTTTCTTTCTGTATTTCTTGTTGTGTTTTTCTTTACGGATTGCACGCAAATTGACAATTGGTTGGATTGGATGGTTTTTATTTATATGTATATCTATCTGCTGCTTGAATCTGCAAGTTCAATTAGTTAAGTTAGAGAGTCATCCTCATCATGTTCACTGCAATGAGGATGAGTCAGCACGTACTTGAACATGAACTCATCTGATCATTGGACGAATGCAATTCACACTCACAATTAGTTACAAATAAAACTATACAAAACTAAAATTAAGTAAAAGTTTTCAATCTCTTCAACAACAAATTGAGGAAGTGTCTCTGTCTCTGCTTGTGTGTGTGTGTGGATGTGTGTATAGTAACATTTTGCCGGCATTTTGTTCCAATTGGCTGCGGGCCAAATACACAAGCAACAAAAAAAATCTCTATCTAGAAGAAACACTACTAAGAGTACATACTGCAACGAGGCTCTTGAACTGTGTGGACTCTGTATATGTACTATATAAGTCTGTTGTCTCGAACAACTCTTCAATTGTTAAGGGTGAGCAGTTTTTTTTGCGCTCAAATTGAAAATGATCAAGATAAATTGACAAAAAGACAAACACATATGAAAGGTGACAGCTGCAGGCAGCATCGACTTCGAAGCTTCAAGTAAAAGCGAGCAAATTTCTTGTTTGTCACACAATTTCAATTACTTTCATTTCATCTTTTTCTGCTACCTGCTTGATTACTTTGAATGTGACTCTATATAAAAATCTATATAGATATATAGAGTGGACTGATTGAAACGCTCTACAACTCAAACTCTCAAGGTTCTTAGTTTGTGCAGGTTTGATCGTGCTTTATCAGATAACCTAAGCTTATCTAAACTCTACAAACTCTACAATTCTAAACTTTAATAAGTAATAAACATATCGTTAAGTGATACGATATCTAGATATCATACAGACAGTTAAATTAGCTTGTAGATCAAAATTAAAAAGTCTCCACAAGTCTACACAACTTTAAAAAAGTGATATGATATCTAAAGAAGTCCTATATGCACTCCTGAACAGTTAAAACAAGCTTGCTGGTCAATATTAACAAGTCTCCACAAGTCTACAAACGATCATATATCTTATATATGTTAGTTCTCATTTTCAGTTACTTTATACGTGTTTATCAATTGTAACAGAGTTTTCACTCTGTTAAACATATTTAAACAAAAGGCATCTCTAAAAAGTCTCCAAATACGCTAATTAACGTAAATTAAACACTTTCAAGCACGTGAACTTTGAAAATATGATTTACAATAACTTAAAAAGTCTCCACAAGTCTCCAAACTGTTAATTAGGATTTCCCATAGGCTTGCTAATGAATAAAAAGCTTAATTTGCGTTAACTCTACAAAATTTCCACGTGTATCTAATGCATTATTGAACTTCGACTTATCAATTTGCATTTCTCTTAGTTTTGTGTATTTTTGGCTTTCTGCGATTCTTTCATGAGGTCAGCCTTTCCTTTCATATGACATTTTCTTTATATAAATAAATATGAAGTACGCAAATAATAAGTAGCTCCGAGACAAGCTGTCGCTTTGATTAGATATGAATACAAAATAAATAAATATCTACTGACTGTATGCGTGTGGCTTGTAGTATATGAAAAAGAACTGATTGCAAACAAATCACTGGCAAATGATAAACTAATGAGCTTGAAATGCACATCATTTTTTATACGTCTACACGCCTTATACACCCACACATCCATACACACTTATCTAGCAACATGATTTTGCCTCTCTCCCATTTCATTTTTTATTTCACGAAAATTTGTTTATGACTTTTCTGGGGGCTTTGTTTTTTTATTATGACTTTCAAGTTGCAATTTTCTCACATGGAGGGAAAACTTTTACTCCAATTTAGTTGCGCGATTTCTAGGCTATATGTATTTCGATAGTTCAAATTAAGTATTCGTATAGATATTTGCTTAATTTTCAGTTTGTCAGATCATTGAAGATTTCACTTTACATAGGTTTTTCATATTAATTTTTTATAGATTTTCACTCAGTTTTAGTGGGTTTCGTCTTCGCATTTTTCCCCCATTCACATGCAAAATTTCACACAATAAATTCAACTACAAATTTTTTTCATTTCTCAATACACTCCCAAGAAGAAGAAGACGAAAATGGAAGGTAGAAAATGAAAAGAAAAAGAAAATCAACCACAAGAGCGACAAAACTGAGCAACTAACTATGCCAAGAATGTGGCTAAGAAAATGTGAAAACTACAGGTAGATAAAGAGCCCAAGAGAGCCAGCCAGAGACACACAGACAGACAGGCAGACGAAGTTAGAGAAAGAGAGAGAGAGAGAGAGGAAAACGAGAGGTGGCAGGCAGAAAGAGAGTTGATAGATATTATGCTGGTTCTATCAGTAACCCCGACATGGACCCTCACTGGGTTGTTTCTCCTCTGGGCAATGCGTTTGGCATGACTAATTTGTCTGGCAATTCGACTGAAAAACTCAAATGAAATACTAAACATTATTCTGGCAGTGCGTGTTGCACACACGCAGCACTCCGCTGCAGAGTTCAAAAGAATCAAATTCCGACCGTACGTTTACACGAAGAAACGACAGTGAGATACCTCAAAAGCAAGATCGCTGAAAGATCGACAGGAATTTGATGTATCCTTTATGCAGCGACTTGTCGGCACTGAGGAGTACGTTTGTGTTCTGATTACAGTATCTTTTTTTCTTTGATCAATTAGCGACAAAACTCTAGCGATCTTTCAGCGAACTTCAACGTTGAAACGTTGCGCAAATCTGCCATTTTTAGCCTAATCCTGGCGACCTTCACAGGACACGAAAAAAATAATCTAATTCTCGTTATGGGCTCTCACATTTATGCTTTCTTGAGATAAATTTTTGGAAGATCTTTATATACCTTTTCACCCCAAGCAAATAGAGGGTATAAAAAGGAGCGCTACAAGCTCACCGAAAAAAAAAAGAAACTGGTTATTGAATGAAAACTCAGCCAACAAGAATCCGCAAAAATAACAAAAAGAAATTCAACACAAACAACGCATAAGTAGCAGAAAGAAGCTGAAATTTCTTGGGCTTTTGGGCAGATTTTTTTTGTCTCCTTTTTTCCCTTCTTCTTTTGGGCAAATATTTGAAAAATGCAAAGGCAGAGAAGAAACAAACACAGCTGCTTTTATTGCTTCTAGAGTTCCACACAACTATCACTTGCACATTTATTTAGGACGATAAGGCGCACTGGCGCGGCAGCGATCGAGCGATCAGCGCAAATGTTCCACCGACCGACCAATATTTATTTTTATATAGTTTCATAAAAAATGTTCTGTGTTGTTTTTTTTCCGGTTTTCGCACTAAATAAAGATAAACCACACACGCACATACAAGCACACACACAAACGATTAGTTGGAGACCCACAACTGTCTTTTTTCTCTTTATATAAGAAGTTTGTTTCAACAATATTTCATTCTTTCTTTTTGGTTTTTGATAATTATTAGAATTAGAATTATTACGCGCTTTTTTGCCCTCACACAACAGCGGAAAACTGTATGAGTGCGTCTTAGTGTGCGTGTTGTTGTTGTTGTTATTGCTTTTGTTGTTAACACACACACAAAAATTTTTAGTTGTACTATTATCAAGCGCAGAGATGGAGGCACGCCAAACCGCTCGGTATCGTTGTTCAAATTGGACTGAACGGAAGAGAGCGCAAATAATGTGCTCCAAGTCCAAGCGCCAGAGTAAAAAATGAATGAGTGCATCAGTGTGTGAGTAAGTGGGTGACTGAGTGAGTGTGACTGAGAGAGTGTGAGTGCGGCAGTAGCAGGTGTAGTACTGTTGGCGTGGCAGTAGCGCAAGAACCCCAAAGAGAGACAGAGAGAGAGAGAGAGAGAGAGTAAGACTGACAGAGGGAGAAACCTGCTCGACGATCACTCTTATTTCGTTTGAGTGAAGTGATTTTTGGATGAATGACCAAAAATTGTTATAATTCTTGAAAAGAAATTCTTCATATTTGGTGGCGTTTGTGGTTTCTGCGGGCCACCGCCACAACCACCAACACCGCTCACTAATGATCGGACCCAAATTTGGCAGCGGCTTAATGAACAGCAACAAGAAAACGGCAAATAGAATCGAAAATAAAAAAGAAATTTTGTGGTTGAAAGAACTTTTGTGTGTGACTTGGTCTTCTGCTTCTTACATGTAAACATAAGCAGCTAATGTGTAAAAATAGTCGAAAAAGAATCCATAAAAATGTTGAAAAGAGCAACAACTATGCACTAAAAACTCACTCAAGAGAGAGAGCGAGAGAGAGACCAAGCGATCAGCTGAGCAGTTTACCTTGTCCAAAAGAAACTCAGAGAGAGAGGCAGAGCTTTAAGATGCAGTTTTTTATTTAGTTTTTTTTTTTTTTTTTTGGGGTGGGTGCATTTGCATTTACCGTTGAGCAATCATCTCGTTATGAAAATGGAAAGTTAAATTCAATTTGAAGTACATCTGGTTGTGTCTGTCTGTGTGTGTGTGTGTGTGTGAGAGTGAGTAAGTGTATTTATACATAGTAGGTTAATAATAATATAATAACAAGCAAGATAACAGCTGTTCCTTCTGTTTTATTCACATACGATCATCAATCCAAAAAACAAAAACGAACTTAAGTTGCACTGAGTGCGGTTGAGATCCACTTAAATATTGTAGATAATTTTTATCTGCCATATACTAATCATTTATATACTTAGTCACTCTATTATGATCAGATTTTGCGATATTCAATTGTACTACAAAATCGTTTAAGCGAACAAATTTGTAGATATTCTTACAAATAATAATACATATTTCGTATTATTTTTCTTGCTACAGTTGCTATTTAATATTTTCCCTAGATATGACACAAAAGTCATTTAAAAGGGGGAAAAGCCTTACTCCAGTGCGCCTAGACAAAGTGGATACACTCTCTTTATGAGCAAGGGTATATAGTACGTCAATGAGTCAAATAAGTCTGACTCATAGAAGAGTCGAAAATTCATTATTACCGCATTTTGGCGTAGGTTTTGTTTTTTGGGGACTTTTGCTTTTTTTGGTCTTCTAAGCCAGTTTGCTTGGCTGATTCTCGATATTTGATGTCTCTTGGCTTTTAGTCACGCCTTCCGTTTCATTCATTCATTCATTGCATGTCTCGGTCGAGTGAACGTTGTGATATCTAAACCACTTGGTTACTCAAAGCAGGCGCCTTCCCTTTCTCAAGTGGCCAATCGATATGCATATATGCATATGCACTGGTAATTGCATTCGAGTGGGAGTTACGCAAATTTCTTTCACTTAATTCAACATCAATTTTTCTTTTTCCCTTTTTCTTCTTTAGCTTTTAATTAGTAATTGGCAGAGATTTTTGTTAGTGTGGTTGTTTTTGTTATTGGCTGAATATTGTCAGTGCCAGGCAAATTTAATTGCCAACTGATTGCTTATGGCATTTTGAATTGCCTTTTGGCACGCCAATGCTAACTGTTTCGGAGGGAATGACGGGATGGGGGGACGTGGAGCAGATAGCTAGGTGCTAGGTAGGTGGCAAATAGGAAGTGCTAGGCGCCTACTGTCCATGGCCAATCTCAATAAAGTTTGTTTCGGTATGAAAGTTCTGTCCCGGTCGATAAAGCGCGCGAACATAGAAAAAAAGTTCTAATGAATCTTAATGAGTAGCACTCGTTGTTGAGCCATTTTATTCATGGGCACACACAAATTGGTCATTATTTATGTGTTTTAGATGCATTCACTCAAGAGTATTAACCATTTAAACGCCTTAGTTAAGTTCATTTGTGATTTTCAGTGGGTATTGACCTATTTTCGAACTATTCATAGTCATAAATATTTCTTGAGTTTATAACTCGATTACTTTATAATATTTGAGAAATGTGTCTTGGTTTGCAAAATATTTATTTAAACGATGATATTATTCACTGAACATTTTATTTCACTATATTATTCACAGAGAAAATGTTACTAAATTAGAGCTCTATTTGGTGTAAATATCAACTATTCATAAATCGGCGTGACAATTTATTTTATTCATATATACTTATGAATAACTCATAATTCATAGTCATAACATACTCAATACTTTTTAAAATGGGTTCAATAATAATTTATGACATATTTGATGAGCCGACAATGTTAAGTGAGATTCATGATTATTATTCATTCAGTGAAAACTACATTTTCTTATACCATTTATAGAGCAATATAAAGTTACTTTAGCATAAACATTTCAAGTGAATTACTCATAGTTGACCAATTCGAATAAACTGTAGTGCTTCTAGCCTCTATTCACATCTATTTCCTGTGCGGGCATTCCATTGAATTTCGTTTTCACTCACTTGCAGCAGCAGCAGCACCTAAAACAAGGTTGCCTTACTCAATATCTGAACGAACCCATGCTAAGCTAGTAAGTCATTTCATTCGTTTCGTTGGCAGCAGCAGCTGTTGCTGTTGTTGTGTCTATTACCAACATTCATTCATTCAGTCAGTCGGCGGCGACGGCCCACGCTTACGCCCAAACCTCTTAGAATTCCGCTTGTCACAATCCCGCCAACATCCGTCTCAAACAGTAACTCAGAGACACACACAGGTCGGTCGGTCGGTCGTCTCAGACTCAGACTCAATCTCAGACAGTTTTCCGCGACGCGACGCAATGCAATCAAGGAGGAGACGGCAACGAATGGGCGGGCGGGTGTTACGTTAAGTAAATATCGTTGAAAATACTACGTCATGTGCTTAAAATTGGAGATGGAGACATTACCTCGAGATTTTGCATGATTACGAAACGGAATATCTATATACATATACATACATATGTCAATGCGGGGAATCAATGATAATGATAATGTTAATGATAATGACGATGACGACGTTAATGAGAAAGGTCTCCCGTCCTCACCGTCTACCGTCGTTTTTTACTAGTACAGTGTATGAAATATTACTTTTTGTTTTAACAAATGTGAGTAAACAATGGCATACTCGTGTTATGTGTAGTTCCACTTCGGGAGGAGTAAGTGACCCAGTCAGCAGTTAGTATGTGAACTGTGGGCCATCTTCCCCCAATGAAAACTGGTTTGTTTTTTTTTCGCAGTTGTGCTGTTTTTTTTTTCGTTGCGGTTGTGGGCGTGTGTTTTAAGGTTTTTGTTGGTTTTGTGTGTAATGTCATTTAAATGATTGCAAAAGGCCAACTTGTTTTTCCCGTTCAACCACCTTCCCCACTGTGCTCCTCCGTTCAACTGAAAGTTTCAGGGGTGACGTCATTCGGTTAATTCTCGAAATACTTGCACTCCCACTCGCACACTCCATATAGATATCTATAAATATTATGTTATATATATAGGTATTTTTTTGTGAGATCATTGCAATTTCTGTGCAGAAACTTGAGAGAGTGACGCCTTGAGATATCCTCCCACCAATTAAATGAATGTTGTTTTTATTCGTATTGCCCAACCATCTGCTCGACGCCGCCTGGGAAGTCTGTCTCAAATCTCAAAGTATCTTGACCTCGTAGTGCTTCGAGTGCTTGTTGTAGTTGCTGTTGTTGTCGATGATCGTCGTCGTCGTCGTCACTGGCAATTAGTAGCGTAATTAAATATTTGTGTACAAAATAATTTGTATATAAATTTCGTATTTATATTTGATTGTCAAGTGTTTTTTGTCTCAGTCCCGACGGTTTTTTGGCGGTGACTTTGATCCATCTGCCGAGTTATTTTTGGAGAGAATTTCGCTTTAGGAGTTGACAAATTGACACAGACAAACACACCAATACAGCCATAGAAACAGAAATGCTTATCTTAATGACTCAGAGCACTACGAGAAAAAACGTTAGTGGGGAGATGGGGAGACTGAAGGGCAATTGTCTGGGAAAGGTAACATATGGTGAAGTATATATGGCATGGATGTTACGAGATAGCCTTGACGGCAGAGAAACTCAAATGGAACATTGAACTAACAATTGATAATGAAATAGATAGTTTGTACAATTGTGAATATGATTCAGCATTCATAAATTGTTTCACAGGTGATTTATGTTGAAATATGGCCCGAAGTTGCTCGATTTAAGACAAGTTGTTCATAAAGTTTATTTGTTTTTGTTACTTTTCTTATTTATGAATACTTGAATATTGATGAATACTAATATGAATGACTTATGATTTCGTCGTTTTCATTAACTGTATAGGTTTGCTCAAAATAGCTGGTTACACATAAAACTTGTTAAGAAAATTTGTCAACAACTTTGGAAACTACTCATGGGTACTTTCATAGAGCTATCATCTTTAATATTACTTATTCACTGAAATTATTCGTACTCATTCCTATTATTCTTTTTATAAATATTTTATTTTAATTATAAACTACAACCAACCTCAATGCTAGCTATAGCTAATGGGCCTTAAGCTACAAATATTGAATTAATGTCCAAAAGTCACTTATATATGAATACTTCATTATTCATATTCATTTACACATTTTTAAATATGAATATTACTTGAAATTCGAATAGCTTACTAACAAATCGAATCCCAAAACCTATTTAAGAACGCCTTTTATGAGTTTCTTTGAATACTTTCAATTCACTGCATGTTCTGGAGCATTATTCATGAGTTCCAGTCACATTCTATAAATAAAAATCTCAAAATGACATATTTGAGCAGTATTTGTGGCTATGGATATGGATGTTACGAATACAGTCATCATATGTCATAGTTTTAGTTATTCCCTTTCATATATATTTGCTAGTTCTGATCGTAACTCACTTTCGTCAAGTTAACTAATTATGAACCCTAAATTCAATCATCACACAAATTGCACATAAAGAACTCGGAGCAACATTATTATCGTCAATCGATCGTAGAAGTTTGACGTCGTCGTCATCAACAGTTTTAGTCGTTAAATTCTAATTAAATTCCAAAACACTTAAAAATGTCATAATTTTAAAACGAATAATTACTTAAGCAACACACAAAGCTAGTTATCGATTGAACACAGAGCGAACGATCGACCAAATGTACGAGCGAACCAGCAAACGAGCAAACGAACGAATGAGACGAGACGAGAAAATGCAAATTGAATTGAAAACTAATTAGAGATATCAACACACAACTACACTCGCACACCCATATTCATATTCATAGATACAGATACGCCCCAAAGATATGGAGACACGCATACATAATGACAATTAAAAAGAGAAGCCCCAAAGCAGAATCGCTAAAAAATAGATACGTGCGATCGCCTTATAGAACAGAAACAGAAGCACCAAGCACTAGCAGAAGCAGAAGCTTCGAAGTTCAATGACAAAAAAGAACAGTTATCAGTTTTCAATTAACAACAACATCGTGTAGGCATCCATCGTCTTCGTATCAAATCAACAATAAAATGCCAAAAATAAGATACAAAACACATACGAAAAAAAAATAAAAACAATGAAACAAGTACCGATAAATTCACCGAAACGCAATTATGAAACGTTTCGGTGGCAACTCTGGCCGATCATACATTATTGTGAACTTCCGGTTAGAGATTGCTGTTTGCCAGTTGCTAATTAGACATTTGAATAAGCAATGATTGAGATCTGCTTCGAATGAGTAACGATGATGGGAATTGATAGATTTATTGAATGAAATTCAGGGGATAGGCCTGATCAGAGCACTAAACAGTGTGGCAAAAATATAAGTAGGAACATAATGGTGATTAAAGCACGTATATAGATCTGTCGTATGGGTAAGTTAGACCCTTTGACTAGCCACTTCGATAGCGATAACAACAACGGCACTCCATGATGTCGAATCTGAGTGACTGAATGAATGAATGGATGGATGTATGAATGATTGTATCGATGGATGAGATAACACCATGGTCTAAAAATAAAAGCTTATGTCGTGTCAAAAAGTTGAAATGAAATGAATTCAATGTTACCAAATAAACAAAATTCAAAAATAAAGATCGATATTATAAGCCAAAACCAAATATGAAAGAATTGGCTCATACCAAAATAGGTATTGAGGTACGATTTGGGGCGCAGGCGTAGCCCAACCACTGAGTGAGTGAGTGAAAGAGTGAATAAGTGAGTGAGAGATCTTTAAAAATAGCCATAAAATATGGTAAACACAAACACTCTTTAAAAATGTTTGTTTAATCAAATTATTAACACATCTTTCAACTGATTTCACAGAAGGCACTGCATGATAGGGGGAGTAGATAGGGGTAGAGGTAGCACTAGCTTCAGCTCCAGCTCACTTTGTGTGGCCAGATTTCTGTTGATGTGGGGGCGTTATGTTGTTCATTAACTTGGCTTGGCCTAATACCTTTATGTGGGTAACTTTTCCGTTACATGTGGTGTGTGTCTAGGTGTGTGAGTGTGTGTGTGTGTGTCTGTGTGTGGGCTAACTGGCTCAGGGCTAATTAAAACTCTAACTACCAAACAACTGATTGTTTGTTGTACATAATTTCGCATGCGAATCAAGTTTTATTTTTCTTTTTCAGTTTAATGCGTGGGGTTCCACCCGCCCGCCCATGGCTATAATCCAGGCATCAATCTCAATCTAGATATATGTATGTATGTATACTACATACTATATATATGTTTTTGCAGTTTTCAGTTTCATTTGGGCGTTGTTTGTTGTGCTCATTGAAACGCCAACAAATCATTTTCAATTGAATGTGTAATTATTTTCAATTGAGGTTCGAAAGAAATGGAATAAGTGCCAAAGTAGTGACAATCAGGTGTGGCAGGTGTGACAATAAACAAGTTCAAGACGTTTACAAAAGTGTATCCACTTCCACTACACTTGAGTGATTCGATTCAGAATAGTTATACATCAAATAGCAGTAATTTTAGACTCCATTTCGCTCTAAATAAGTTTTAGTAACTTTATCAAGCAAAAACAAAAAAAATATTAAATTAAAATTCATAACTTCATATGTATTTGTTTTTTTTAATAGAGAATTGAACTGAAAACAGTTGCGTCAGGAGTGGGTTAACCTAATGACCGGGAGTGTATAAGTAAAAGAAAGAATGAGGTAATTTGACGCACTCTGTTTTAATTGCTCATATGTTGACTAACTCTCTATCCTCATGTCGTGTCATATGTATATTTAAATGAAAATTCGTTTCATTAAGCAGCTTTTCATTAATGAAACTCTTTTAATATGATTTATTCTTTAGCAACCCTAATTCAATTTCTATACATTCTAACCACAGAAAACCTAGCAGAAATTATAAAATACCTCAATATAAACAGTTCTTATAAGAAAAGACAAGCTATTACTTAAATAATATAATTTAAGATGAAACATACTTAAATTGGACATTATTCAGAAGAACGGAGTAAATCAGCAAATGACAAAGTTGTTGGTATTAAACGAATTAATTTATAATAAAAGAATATAACACAATTAACCAATGTTATTAGAAATCTACTCTCAGCTATTAATTATAGATAAGCGACAATAAATCAAAAGAATTGTCCAATAATGAACTAATTTGTTGAATTATCATTTTGGTCAAATGTCAACACAATTGCTGTGGCATAACAACTAACACAATAACCTTGTAAAAGTTCATAATTAAATTTAAATACTTTTATGGCCATAACTTTAACAAATAAGTACATATTGGCAGATATTTAGTTTGGTTAGTGCATAACTTTATTTAGTATCTAGTTATATAGTACCTATATTTGATTAACAAATTGCGGTTTTCTTTTGATGAATTTTTGCGAAGGTTATTGACACATTAAAGCGACCTTTCACTCATCCCCAATCCCCGGCCGCCCCTTTCTCCAATATAAATGATAGTTCAGTTAGCCATACTACTCATACTATACTACTCTATAGTGACAGGGTACAGACCCTGCACAATGCCGCTAGTATTCAATAGACTTCACTCTCGGTTCTCCGTTTGTACCTACATATAAAAAGCACATTTTGTTTTCTGAACAAACAATGCCCTCAGACAGGCAGCGACACAAAAAAAAATAAAACTTGCAGCGACATAAATTTCGCATTTTTGTTGCAGTTGCAAAAAAAAAGGAAAGAAAGTAAGACAGAGAGATTGTGGGGGGAGAGGCTGGGGAGATGGAAAGGGGCGGTCGACAAAATGAGGGAGAGGCTGTGGGCTGTACAAAACTCCGTTGGCGGCACAGAAATAGAATTACAAGCGACGACAACTCAGGCGACAGATACAGATGCAGATATACGAGACGTGAGGAGAGTGAACAGAAGAGAAGAGGGGGAGACGAATTGAGGCTAGGGGTGGGGAGGCGACAGTTAGGCGTGGAATTAGCGCATAATATCTGCGTTCCATATGATGGGCAGGGAGGAGCGGGTAGGCGAAGGGGGGTATTGGAAAAATGTCAATGCAAAGCTGTTGCAACAGTAGCTACAAAAGTTGGCTACAGTTTGACAAGCATTTTGGGTGCAATGAACCCCAAGAGACCGAAGTGCCGTGGGGAACTCTGTTTAATAATGACGCAAAGTCAAGTGGGTCGAACAAATATTTGGCCAACAATGCAAAAGCAAATACGAAAACGTTGTAGCCGGAGTTATCAGCTCGAATTGAAGTATATGCCATTGTAATCTTAGAATGCTTTTACGAAATATGTATATAAGAAACATTTTTAAGGATTCAAAGTTAGTCTAGACATATTTCACGATATAACACAAAATATTTGACAATAAATATATTTTTAGAATTTTAAGTTTTAAGTCCAATCCAAAATACTAAGCATGCCAAAACGCTGCAGCGATTGACATATTACATACATACATATGTATGTACATATACATATATACATATGTACATATGTATTCATGCACGTGCTTTACTGCTTATTTAAAAAGACAGACATGGCTATATCAACTCGTCTTCTCATGATGATTACTATAAAAGGTAGAACTCTTCAGAATAAAGATCCATTCCTTTTCATCCATTTCTCTTTTCATTTTACACAACTTTTGCTCAATTGTTTCAATGTTAAATCGAATATAAATACTGTTAGTTTAATTTTTATTTAGTTAACACTCACCTGCTATTCGCAATACTGCCCGATCAGCTGGATCCAATTGTAATATGCTGAGCGGCTTATCCTTAGCCCATTCGCTAAGGGATTCGCGATCCATCATGATATTGGCAGCACTCCCCGTTGATGCATAGATGCGTCGGCGTTTGCACAATTGTTGCTCCGAGTGATGTAGGCGTGGCTGCTGCAACAGCAGACCACCAGCAGGAGAGGATGGAGAAGGCGATGGCGACTGGCAATAGGCGGACAAATGATGGCCAACAGATCCCGCGGCGGTTGCTGATGTCGCTGCTTGCTGCGGCGAATGCGGCGATTGGGGAGTCGAGCGTGAACGGTGATAACTCCGGGGAGAAGCCGTGATTGCCTTTTTTCAGATGGTCGGACCAGACTTGGACCACCCCACCCAACGTTCAATTGATTTATTTGATATTTAACTAGAAATTTAAATATATTTCCACTCCTTTGCAATTCTTTTAGGTATTTTGTTTTTGATTTTTAGAATTTGGCTAATAACTTGTTGTGGTAATACTTAATAATTTTGAGCTGCAAGTTTAAGATAATTAAAGAGAAGGCAAATAAATTAGTTTTCGAAATTTGGTGTCGTGTCTACAAAAAATTGTTGCCTACTTTTAGGCTTGTGGTTTTTTTTTTCTAATGTTTTGAAGCCGGCATGCCGCGGCAACTTAATGGTATGTAAAGGTGTATTAGATGAAGTTGGCTTTACTTTTGTTAACGACTCCATATGACTTCAATTAAATCAATAAATGTCTAATTGATTTAATTTTAGTTTCATTGTCAGCGCCCAAATCTGATGATAAAGTCGATTTATATTGCTAAATTTGTATCAAACCAGAACATAATTATATGCTAGAGTTGTACTAATTTCTCCTACATAATAAAACGTTGTTAAACTAGTTCTCTTATCGTGACTTCATTTTTCATTTGGCAGTAACATGCGATTCCCACATCTACTTAAGATGTTATGCATTCTCGACCATTTCTCGCTAACTTTAAATACGTCTAAAAAAAAAATGCAAAAAACAATGACACTTGTTGCTTATGGTCTACTTTTAGGCTGTGCCTCTGAAATCATTGTTTATTATACATATTTATATATATTGGTCTGATTTGCATAATTTATTTAATTCATTCGCCTTATCAGAGAGAGACCACCAACGCCATTCTCATGATGAGTGGGTCAATGTTAAATATATAAAAATATATATAAAGCGGAAAAGATGAATAATGAAAGAAAACAACAGAAAATAGCAGATTATAATTTGTATGAAAACAGTTTGACAGTCATTGCTTCGAACTCGAAAAAGAGCAATCAATGAATTTCGAATGAATCGCAACTACAACAACAGAAACAACTACAATTGCAGAAGACTAGCCGGTTTTTTACTTTGCGCCTGCGCAAGCCGGAAACACTGGGAGAGGGAGAGAGAAAGAGAGCGAGACAAAGTGTTGGAGAAAGAGAGTACAAGAAGCAACACAAGAAACCGCAACATATGGATGGATGGGCCCCGTTATTCTGTATTAGAGTTCGACTTCGACAACTTGGCCAATTATTGCTGCCAAATTGTATTATGAAGTATTTACGCGTGGGAAGACCAGGGCTGGCGACCCGTTTGTCCCCTCCCTCCATCCCTTGCGTCACTTTAGTTTTATCAATTAACAAGAATTTTCTACAATAAAGCAAAGTAACGACATAATATTACCCTGTGACTATACTCTAAGAATTGTGTGTCTTTCTTCCCAAAGACTTTTTAAGACATCTTATGGTTCTTTAGCTAAGAATATTTGTGCCTATGTATATAGTTTGTATATCCCAAGAAACTGAGGGATGCATAAGTAACTGAGGGTCGCACAAGCAAGCCAAGAATGGACAAGTTTTTTCGTCATCCTTCCATTGCTTGTGCATCACTCCCATTTGCAAGCCGATCTTGCGTAAACCTTTCTGCCATCTGAAAACAGTCTTTATTCCAGTACATTGCAATTAAACAAAACGTTAACTCATGCACAGCTTAATTATTGAGTATAGGGCTTTGAAAATCTATCTGCACAGCACTAACACACGAAACAAAAAATGCATTTCTATTAATAGTGATTCGCACTTCTGTTAATAATAATTTGTATTCTACATTTGTGTACTTTTGACGGTTTCAGTATACCGCTTTTTACCATATAAGTAAGAGGTATTAAAAACGTAACTGTAAAACTAAGACATGAGTGGCAATTAGATTAGCATCGAGTGCTTGTCAAACTGTATAGTTTTTGTTTTTATTTGCTTGATGGAATACAAAAACGAACGAAGGGAAACGAAAAAAAAATCCAAATACAAATTTCGAATGTGTGTAGAATTGTGAGTGTACGTAAAAGCGGTAAATTTATTTTTCTTTTTTTGCTTATCAAGCGATAAGCGACGTTCCAATGTTGACTGATAACTGCCTGGAGAAGTATGGAGGGGTGTGGGGAGGAGATGTGATGTCGTATTACGACATTGAATGCCACTCGCTTTACCTGACAGGAGAGACAACTGCTAAGAGAATCGAGATTTAGATTGGGTTGAAGATGGCGATGGACAACGAGTACGAGAAACTATGTGACTAAGAAATGGGAACAAACGTAGCGCTCGTTGGGACTGATCTCATCATGTCTCTAATTCTCTTGCCACTGCCTCACTGATTTACGATACTTCCTTTTGCCGCTCCACTCTTTTAGTTCTGTTTTTTAGTTTAATTAAATCTTTAGCTAGGCAAATGGCCAAAGCGTCTCTCACACATTTAAATTGCAAATTAAAATCGAAAATGAAACGAATCGAAGCGGCTGGCTGGCTGTTTGCCCTCCAACCGAGCGGCATTCGCAGCTGTTGACACATACGTCACGAGACACTGTACGAGAAAGGCCAAGGCAAGGGCTGTCTTCTCTCTGTCTAGCTATTTGTTCTAAGGGAGGAATGTCAACAACGACTAGACTATAGCTATTTTCGATTTCGGGAATTTGCACAACAATTTCGTTAAATTAAATCGAAGAAGTTCTCATTTTGGGTATTCTGCTCTCAAACAAACCTCTGCTTTTAAATGAAGGGCTACTACACTAACATCTAATTATATAGACGATAAATTGCGTTACTTAGTTTTCTGTAAATAGCAGACGAATGCTGAAATTCAGCAACTTAATGAAAAAATTTGTGTTTCCACGGCGATATTTCTGAACTGAAATGCTCCCTCGTCTCTTTCTTTTCTTGGGCCTTAACCCTTTTTACCTTTTTGTGTTATAGATTTATGATTCCAATGCAATTTAATAGAAAAAGGTGAGTTTTCCAAACCATAATTTCATAATAGAGCTACGAAGTGCTGCCTTATGCCTTCTTTTCTCGGGGGTTAAGCCCTTCAATACCTTTGTTATAGACGCTTATCCATATACCACTAAAATATATTGAAAACACGACTTAATTTTTTACCTCGTTTTCAATTTCTCTAACAAACTGTGAAAGGAATGATATATTTATGCTAGCGACCTTCATGAGGTACCTATTGTCTTGGTATAAAAAGTGTAAACTGCTTTCTAACCTATCTAACAGATGCTCTCTCGATCTCTAAGGTGTCTTAATAAGAACACAGAGGATTAGATTCGAGAAAATACATTAAACACAATAACTGCGTTAGAGCCCAACAAAATTTCAATAACTATGTTGATCACAGAAGAATTGAATATCATTGAACAACCACGTTTTAGGTCTGGACTCTAGAGGGTTGCTTTTAATTAATCAGGTAATCAAACTTATGTAAATTTATGGTAAAGAAGACACCCTTTATAGGCAATGACTTCAGTTACACTCCGAGGGTTGCTTTTATGTAATTTTCAAAAATTTCTTATCTGACAGGCATAACGTAATGTAGTGACCCAAATCAAGCCTCGTCATATTGTACAAGTTAGATTAAAGTAACTTTTACTTATTTCGATCACGGTAATTTCAAAATTCCTGGCGCCCTATAGATGATAAAAATGTAATCAATTTCTATATAAATTTGAAGTTTCCCCTTCCCCTCCCTTAGCTTTTTCTTTATTTTCTTTTGGGGGAGAAAAATGAGGGCTTGCGTTCCTCTACTTTAACTCGTGTAGGTGTATTATCCATTGTTCCTTCCCAACCTCAAAGAGAAACGGAATAGAGAGGAGAGAGAAAACCAACGTCAATTAAACGTCAGTTGAACTGGCACTAAACAGCAACAACAACAGTCACAAAACAATAAACGTTGATAAAATGATAAATAAAAAAGAACAGCAACAGAAACAAGTTTGACAACGTCATCGCTAAAGAGAGGAAACTAGGCGCATGGGAACTGAACTGAACCGAAGGCACTCTACATAACGTAACGAACGTATAACATCATTTCTAGGCTTCGAAATGAAATCATATTCTAAATTGCATTGATTGCTTTGACTTGTAGTTGCCCCTGAAACGACTCCATTAGATCACTACGGGATATTTGCGGGACGGGGCGAGGCTTGGAGATTTATGAGATTATGTCATGCGGAGGGAGTTGAAAACAAATTTGCATGTCAAATGATTAAACAAGTTCAATTTGTTCGAAAAATTACAATTTGATTCGAAGCAAGCGATATAGCGATATTCCGCACGCCGTAAGGGGCGATTCTGCCATTAGTTCTACTAATTCGACTAATTGTTAAACAGCTTCTGCTTGTTCTCCCCTCCCTCGCGGTTAACTCTTCGCCTAATTAGGAAATATCTTTTGTGGGCGTTGCCAGTATGAACTTTAATTACCCCAGTCGATCTATCTATTTCATCTATCTAATAGGTTAAAGTTAGAGTTTTTGTTTTTTAATATTTCGCTGGTTCCCTAGACTTTCATTGGAAATGGAGACGTTCTCTCGTTCGTTACTGATTGCCTTTGTGTTTTGGGTTATCAGAGATGATGGAGATAGAGCGTGTTCTTTTTTCGGAACATGTCAAAAGCTGTGGGAAACTAGCTCTAGATATGTAATTGGTAAATGACTAATGAAACGAATGGAACTACCTCACTCGAACCTGTCGTACTTGTAAGAATCCTTAAGAAAATGTTTGCTTCAATTACATTTTATCTCAATGCTAATCAGAATCACCTATAATAAAATCTGACACGCCTTCATTTTACATGCACACTTGTTGTAGTGCACTCACTAAACACACACAAACACACACAAATGAACTTTTGAACTTCGCGACGGTCGCGACACACCCAAAAGACATTAGGATGGTTCGTTTGCTTATTTTTTTTAGCCAACTTCAACTACTGCCAAGTGCAACAATGATCATGATCAAGATGATGATGATGATGATGAACAAGGGTCAGAAGCAAGGGGAAACACTACAAAAACGCAGAAACTTGTCAGACAGCTAGGAAAAGAAGCATCAAAAACGGCAACGGCAGCCATGAAGAGGCAGGCCAACCGCTTGAGTGCATTTTCCAGGCCGACAACCCTTTTCTAGTCAAACAGAAACTGTTCTCTTGTACCCTGTAGATAAGGGCAGGCGGGTATATATGAACTATACTATATTAACTATATGAAGAAGAAAACAAGAAATGAACTCCGAAGTTGAAAACGAAGCATCCCTTTTTCGCTCTATTAAGTTGTAATTCGCAACTAGTTTTAGCGTTGATGTTATGGTATGGGGCGCTACCGAAGTCTGCTAATGAGAGAACTTGGTAGTTTTAGAAATAGCGCTTTACAGAAAACCGGCTTTGTTTACTAATAAATGACTTCGATACGGCTCTTTTGATAGTGTAATGAGTATAGGAAATATATTGTGACCTCTAATGTGCGACGTATTACGTTTAGAAGTCTTAAAAAAATCAATTCAATATTTCATTCAAGCGATGGGTGCTTCTGCCTAATATTTACGACAAAGCCAATATTCCATTAAATTCATTCCCATTTGTTACCATATCTCAAGTATTAAGAACTTATTGATTTGGGGTATGCCATCATGAACTTGCTAGTCTATGCATTATATCTATCTGGTAAATTTCAATCGCGTGCTGTTACGTGTTTATAAACCCCTTGACCGTATGACCCTTTCAGGGTTATTTGTGTAGTGGGAGTATTTTGTAATATTTCAACTTTACGACAAAAGTCTTATATCATTTACGCGATTGTGTAAAACCTGATGGCTAAATTTATAATAAATCATTGAAGAGTATGAAAAAGTCGGCTTCTTGATGCCACTTATGAAATTTTATTCTTCTAGTTATTACGTTAAAAGTTGTTTAAGAGCTGCAGAAGATTTCAATGGCGGTGGAAAATGTGAAACGGGGTATGTGGAAAAGGGCGAAGTTCCTCTTCGCAAGATGGATGGGCCTGCTGCCAAATGGCTGCGTTTTTTTGGAGGGTTGAATGAAACATTTTGTAAACAAACTAAAAAAAGGCGGCCGGCTAAAAAAACAAAATATAAGCAGAGAAAGAAAAACTAAAGAGAAATAGGAAAAATGGGGCTCTCTCTTTAGTTTTGTTTTTTCTCTTTCTCTTTGGCTGTGGCATGTTGTTTGTGGTCAGTGTCAGGGCTGCGTGTCAGGTATGAGTAATATGCGTATGTATGATTAAATGAATGATAAAAAGGAAGCAGAGGAGAGGAAAAAATTACATATATGTACATGCTTATGATATGTGTCACCACCCACCACTCAAAAATGTGAAAGCACTCCCAATCACTAGTCACCCTTACCCTACGCACCCGTCCGCACCCTTACTCACTGTTTTTATTATCGATTTTTTGTGGTTGTGTCAAGAATAGAAAATGACAGGAATGAGCCAAACACGAAAAAAGTTTACATGATGGCTTAGAAAACAATTAAAAGAACTTATCAATTATTTTTATAAATCCAGAATCAATAAAGTTATCGCATCGAAGAGGACTAAAAAGGGGACTGAGAAAAGGATCACGGTTTCGGGAATGTTTGAATTTTTGAAGCTGAAGGACCCACAAGCCTGCCGAGGATCGTCAGGCTTTCTTCGACATCGAATTTTTGCTTATGACAGCTCAGCTGACAAAGTCGCAATCGATTTTAATTTATAATCATCTCCAATTATATTTTTATTTTTATATTTGTATATATTCTAAAACTTAATATTCATGAATCTTAAATATTATGGAGGTAAAGAGGGTCTCAAACAGACTTAAATCGTCTTAAATTAGATCGAATTAAGACTTTTTTTCTTTTTTGCTTTTCCTCCATTTGCTAATTAGAACAAGTCTAAACATCATGAAGTTGAGACATTTTTGATAAACGTTACAAAATCTACGCCCCACTCCCCTTCCTCCCTCCGTCAACATCCTCAAAGAGTTCTAGCCGACAAGGGCATATAATTTAGCAAGTCAGATAGCGAGCGAGAGAAAGAGAAAAAGAATAATTGATAAGCCGGTCAGCAGCCAAAAGAGAGGTGGAGGGACAGAGGAGTGCGGTGGGCGGGGTGGGGTATGGGTGTGGGTGGTGAATTAAGGGGGGGTTAAGGCCAAAGCATCCACATTCTACCACATGACTGAAACTGACACAATTCGCTTTGCTCTCAGTTTCTCTCTCTCACTTTTGGTGCTTATGCCAGAGCTCGTAAAATTTTGTTTAAACAAATTGAATATAATTTGTTTAAAGTAAAAAAGAAAGAAAGACAACGGCTGTTTCCATTCCACGCAAATACAAATAAGATAAAAAGTTAATATTGAAAGGTATTTAGCACATATTCAAAACTGGAGGCAAAAGATCCCGGAAATTAAGTTTAATGTGAAGAATTTTGAATACCCTACGAAAACGAGAGAAATATTTCCATGGCGGTGTGAAACTGGAAATCCGAAAAATCTCGATAAGATCGAGCAAAGAGAGAGATAGGAACAAACCTTATTTGAAAGTGGCGGGGACAATTTATTTGTATATTGAAATAGTAACCATTTTTTTAACTTTTCTTATGTAAAAAGCGGGTAAAGTCAACCGAATTCCCCCCTAAAATTATACACCTCTATTTCTTGTTCCTCTTTTTCCTGTTACAAACACATGATCAAAATCATAAAGCCATTTTAGAGGGTATTCGTCTATATAATAAATGCCAAATTGCTGCTCTTGTCGTTGCTGATGTTGTTCTTGTCAGTTAAACCTTTTTATTTTTCTTCTCCTACGTTCTTTTACACCGAAATTTACACATTTCATCTTGCCCACGACATTCGTGACTCATAAAGGGAAAAAGAGAGAGGGAGGGAAAAGAAGACCGAAAAGGACATGGAAAGAGAAACGAAAGAGAGAGAAGCAGCGTCGCTGTTTTCGTTGTTGTTGTTGTACTTGTTTCCCACTATTTTTCCTTGTTGTTTGCCTTTGTGGCTTTTCCGCTCATGCTAATTTTCACTGTATTTTACACAATTTTTTCCCCATTTTCGAGCGCTTTTCATTTTGCCATTGCACGCGAAATTTTTTGCCACAAATTATTCAGTTTAACAATTGTTGTTGTTGTTGGATGCTTCTCCGTTTTCAGTTTGAATGAACTGCATTTTTTTTCTCGTTTCTCATTTTTTTTTTTGGCTTTTCTGCTTTACACACTTTGCATTACATTTCGTTGCTTGCAAGAAACCGTTACACTTGTGCAATTTGACTAAAAAGAACAACAACACCAGTAACTAATACAACAATAAGAATAGCGGCACCAATTTAATGACCCGTCTACACTTACACTAATACACACACACACACACACACACAGATGCGAACTGCAAGTGCACCGCAGCGAGACAACAACAAACAAAAATTCACGTGCCCAAACAAACGACTTTTTTATTTATTTTGTATGCAATTTATTGACACTCTCCGTGCCCACGTCCATACGCCATCAGAATTCGTTGCAAATTTTCTATTATTTCGAAAACTATTTTCCGAACTTCAAACATTCAAATTCGAATTCTCCGACAACGACCGACACACACCCGCTCAACTTGAGAAAAACAACAACACTGAATTATTAGTGATGGCACTTTGTTCGACTAATTTCGATTTATAATCGCTCAGCTAAATTTAATCATATGATTCAATAATCGATTAATGATGACTACACTTAATTGCTAATTTTTAAAAACTTTTCAAAAATCTAATTTATGAGATTTTTGTGTGTCTCAGTCCTATAAGCAGATAGAGTAGTCGAAAAAGTGATTTGAGGACGGGACTGAATAAATTGTATTTGCAATTAGTCATTCATATATTTCAAGTGAATAAGTACCAAAGAACAATTTCCTTGAAATTCTTGGTATAATTTTGTTTATGTACCTTCTGCGCGATCCAAAATTCGAAATACATAGCCCCACAGCAGTCCCTCAGTATAAAAATCAATATCGATGTAATAAATAAGCCGATTAAATTTAAAAATGAACAAAACAAAATAATAACGTATTTTTCAGTTTTTAAATGTTTTATAGTTTAATTTGAATACTTTAAATGACAGTGTTGGAAAATTAAAAACCGTGAAAACCGAAACATATAAGCTGTTTCAGTATTTTTGAATATCGATCCAATCTAATTTTAAAATAACGAAACCAAAATAATATTCATAAATATGAAATAATTAATCTTTTTGGCAATGTTATTTTAATTGTCAATTTCAGAATTCTGCGAATGCGTGAGCATATGCTTTTCGAGAGTTAATTTAACTTTGTACGATTTCTCACATTGCCAACATTCATATCTAGATGACTCTCCTCCGTGAGAGCAGCTGATATGGGAAGTCAGATAAATCTCATGCTCGTAGACCTCTGGACAACGAGGACACTGATATAATTTTGTTGTCCTGTGGTTGCTACGCTTGTGCATTTTAAGAGTGTTATTACTGTGGAAAGACATAGACCATTTGGGACATTTAAATGGCTAATTGTCACCTGTGTGTTTAATTACATGTTCATCTAATTTACTCGTCTTAGCAAACTTCTTGGGACAAAATGTGCACTTATAGGGCTGTTTCCCAACATGCGTTTTGGTAGGTGTAGTTAAATCTGTTCTATTTTCTAGTTCCAGCCCATTGTTATCATCATTATCTTCCACTTCATAATGTTCCACAGTAGGACAAGACGTACTGAGTGTTTCATGAGCCTGAATGTGTTTTTTCAAGCTTCCGAAGTAAGCGAATATCTTTGGACAATGCGGGCACTTGTTGTTTCTTGCTACTTTGTGACTCGCCATGTGATGCAATAGAGAAGACTCCTTGGAAAATTCTTTAGAACATTGGGGGCACTGAAAGATACCGGGATCCGTTTCGAGGTAAGTTATTTCGTACGTCATGATAGCATCCGCGTCGGGCTGCATGCCATGTAATGTGTCTTTTGTGGCCATTGATTGTTTTATCTCTGAAATCTGCGTCCCCAAGTCTGCATCTTGTTTGTTTTCCTCATTGTGCTCATCTCCATCCAGATAATAATCCGACTCTTGTTCCATACCAAATTTAAAATCGTCCTCCTGTGTGTCCGAGTCGATCGTTGTAGCCATTTCATCCGGCTCAAATTGGCGCTAACATTTTTGTTCTCCATATCGAAACTGGGAAATTAAATTAAATTTTATTACTAAATAAAAAGTGTTGGCAAATTCAAAATGATCGTGAACTCTATTTTAGTGTTTTCAATAACATTGAAAGAACTAATGAAATCGATATTTAATTTATACACCAAATTCAAAACGGACGATCGACAGCCTCCTTTAAGAATTTATTGCCAACCAACTCACCAAACTAGATTATCACATATATGTTTAATGTGTATCTTTAACTATAAAGCTTAACATCCATTTAAAAAAAATGTAACCATATTTTGTTTAGAGGTAAATTAAATATATTGTTAATATCAAAGGGTGTAAAAACCCAATTACTAGCACTTTATAATTCATCATCTTTTCTCTTCAACTTATTTCTGAGTAATCAAATGCTTCTTGCCATCGTGCACATAGAGCATTTAAATGGTCGCTCGCCGGTGTGTGTTCTCACATGAACATCAAGGAAACCCTTCTGTAGAAACTCCTTGGAGCAAAGTGAACACTTATACTGTCGCTCTTCAGTATGAATCTTGAGGTGAATATTCAAATTTTGCAGGCTAACGAGCGACTTTGGACAACGGGGACACTTGAAAGCTTTCTTTCCATCGTGCAATCGTAAGTGTGCCACAAATCTATCCTTTCTCAAAAATTATTTTGGGCATAGACGGCACTTGTATCTTTTTTGACGGGTTTTGTTTTTGGCAGTGACACAACAAGAATCATCTCCTTTGCCATCATCTTCCTCTTCATTATGTTCACCAGTAAGACATAACGTGTGTTTTGTATATATCCACATGAGGTTCTTCCTGCCGCCGGAGTAAGAAAACGTCTTATGGCAATGCGGGCCCTCGAACGGTTTCTCCATTGTGGGACTTCGTACATACATATATGGTTCTCAATAATTTTTTGTTTTGAATATTCTTTGGAGCAGCGAAGGATTTGATACATGGGATTTGGGAGGGCATTCAGGGAGGTAAGTTATTTGAAACGTCATAGTAGTAAGATCCTCCTGCTCATCTTCATGCTCTGGAGAAGGACACGGATGCTCCTTATCTGCGATGAGTTCCAGGTCAGCATCTTGCTTTATAGCACAATCGGATGAGTCTTCCGTTATTGCAGTCTCCTCTAGTTCATCAAATTGTTCCTCAGGTGGTTCATCTGCATCCAGGTCTAACTCGGGCTCGTGTTTCACACCAAATTTGAAGTCGTCCTCTACATCAAGCCCGGGGATCGAGGTCACTTTATCCAAGTGATCAAGTTGTCCATTTCGAACATGGATATGTTGCAAAAGGTTTGTGATGAAAATAAATGGCAACTACATGTTTCCTTTTATTACTAAAAATGTTAGTGTTGGAAAAAAACAAAATGTCAAATCAAAATCACAGTGGTTTTCTGATCATTAGACCGTTGCCAAAATCCATTTTGGAGATTTAGAATTGGGCAAATTCAGTTAAAGAGCCCAATTTAGAATTTTTAAAGATTCTAATCTTCGAAGATTTTATTATTTCAAAAATTTGTTCTTAACTCTTTAAAGCTTCTTAAAGTCGGTAAAAATTTAAAATGTTTGAAAAATAAAATTATATGGCTCAATTAAAAACTTAAAATAGTAGTTTATCATTATAATAGAATTAACTGAAAAAAAACAACAGAGCGAAGAGAAAATATTATTAGTTGTTTCTCGAGATTGTTTTACCCCGAAATACCATTTTTTTTAATTTTATAAAATCTTGCCAGATTTTATTGATCCAATGAACCCAATGTTGATGGATCGTCAGGGATACATCTCTCAAAAACTGGCAGATCCTGACTTCAATTCTATTAAGAAATTTTGTTTGTGAAAACAATAGTTAATGTTAATAGCAGTTATATCTAGTACAATAATTAATATATTAATGCAATTGATTAATAATAATAAAATATGAAATAATAAAAAAAAAATTGTTTTTGGCACTTAAAACATAAGTTAATTTGATACAAATAAAAAATGATTAATTTAAGATTTACATTTTTTCTTAACGTTAAAAAAAATCCAGTTTTCTTTAGCGTCAATTGAAACGACAAACATAATAATATTAAGGAAACTTGTATATGCAAATTAACTGAAAGACTTATATGAAATAAATTTTTTAAAGGCCATTTAATAGTTTTGGGAGTTCTTCATCGGTTACATGACTTAACATATGTACAATATATCTGTGATTATATTTCAAACTTACTTGACGGTTAACTAACACAATTTATTAATTTGTTTCAAATATTTCTTTAATATGGTTGAAATACAAATCAGGTGTTGGAGCCAATTTTCTTAGTCATAAAAAAACTCTTAGCCAGTGGATTAACTCTCAAGATTTAGAATTTTTTGTATGTGAAACCAGGTGCCTCTGAAGATAACAATTCTTCATAAAGGACTTGTGACACTGGGAGCATTTAAATGCCCCAACCGAATGAGTCCTGACATGGCAACGCAGATAGTCCTTTTGTGCAAAAAGCTTTGGGCAATGGGGACATTGAAAAGACTTATCCGCATTATGGGTACGCTCGTGACTCTTAAGAACGTTGTGGGTGAGAAACGTCTTCGGGCACAAGGAGCATTTAAATTTTCGCTCCTTGGTGTTGGTATTCACTTGATTGTCAGGGGCAATTCTCTGGGGTCGATCTTTAATATGAATCTTGAGGTGAATTTTTAAATTTTGTTCACTAACAAATGTCTTTGGACATTGCGGGCACTTGAAATGATTTTCTCCCGAGTGCATCATTAAGTGCTTGACAAAATTATGCTGCCTTAAGATTTCCCTAAAGCAATAAGGGCACTTGTATCCAATATCGATGTGAGCTTTCATATGGTTTGTAAGATCGGCTTTCTGTTGGAATTCTCTCGGACAATCGGGGCATTTAAATCCACCGTGTTTCTGGATGTGTAATTTTAGAAGGCACCTTTGCAGAAATTTCTCCGGACAGTGGGGACACTGGAACACAGTTTCATTGAAAATATGCAGATGGCTTTCAAGATCGCCCGGTTGCGCAAACTCCCTAAGACAATGGACGCACTTAAATACACGATTTTCGTTTTCTGCGAGGTAAATGATTTTGAACTCCGGTACAACAGCATCCCGTTCTCCAGCACCTTGGCCGCTGTTGTTTATTAATGGCCCATCTTGCACTCTGCAAAGTTCCCATGGTTCATTATGTTCCGCAGGTGGCTCCTCATCTGCACTCAGATCTAATTCTGGCTCTTGTTTCATACCAAATTTAAATTTATCCTGTATATCGAACTCCTGGTCATGGCTGTGACCCGTATTTTTGTCATCCATGTTGAAGGAATGCGTAGAAAATTGCTGTAGTAAATTATAATTATTTACTTTGCCTACTCGAGATTGTAGTGTTGGTAAATTCAAAATGTTAGAGAGCATTATTTTTGTTTCAGTATTTTTTATAATCCTGTTAATTAACAGACTGAAAAATGGAAACCGATATCGATAGAGCGGCATGAATCCACAATATGAATTTAGTCGAATTCAAAAATAAAGTGAACAAAAATATTATTCAATATTGAATTATTGTGCTATAGTTCATTTTCTTGTTTCATTTAAAAACAAAATTAAAATTATGAATATTTTGCTTTCAGGTTATTCCTGTATATGGATGGGCAGATGCTTTTTGGTGTAGGACTTCTTACTTCATCCACGATGAAATGAATCCTTTTGCGAGTAAATGAAATGATAATTCTGGTTGTTCTAATAACAAATGGTGACTAATAACAAATGCTTTAAGCATACATTTTTTACGCTTTTAGTTTTACATCTGTTGTATTCAGTTTTTTTCTTAGCATAAAAGAGGAGATGCAGATGACTGACAACACCTGCCTTGGGAACTCCGATACTGAAAAGATGGGATCTTGTTATTAATGCGGTCGTGACCTTTTAGCTTCTACTCACATGATCCTCTTAATATATGTACTAATTATTATGAAACGGGAGGTGCAATTCCATGTGACGGGTTTGAAGAAACAACTTTGGACAAAGCGGGCACTTGATAGTTTTTTCACTTGAATGCCACCGCAAGTGTGAAAGGTACATTTTTTCATGCGAAAATAGTCTGTGGCATCGACTGCACTTGAACCGATAATCGTGGATGTTAGTGTGCTGATTGTTAGTTAAATCTTCTTCGTTATAAAACTCCTTGGGACCAGAATCGTGCTGTTCATTATCTTTATCATCAATTGCTTGACACTCGAAAGTTTCTTCAACTGCGCTGCTTTCAGTGAATGGCGCACAAGTCGGGACGTGCTTTTTAAGGTTCCCCGAGTAAGCAAACGTCCTTGGACAATGCGGGCACTGGAAAGGTGGTCCATCTTTGTGACTCCGTAAATGGTTTACAAATCCATTTTTTTTGAAAAAATCTTTGGAGCACACGGGACAAGTAAGGGGTTTCCTTTTGGCAGAATGATATTTTTGGATGTGTTTTCTGAGGATCCTGCAGCTATTAAAGGATTTTGAACAATGTGAGCACTCGGCATACATTTTTTCTGATTTACTCCATAAGTGGTCAATAAGATCAGACTTGGTCAAAAATTCTTTGGAGCAGTCAGGACATTCAAACCCGTTGCAATTCTTTTCGAGCAGCATCTCAACACGATGAGTCCGGATGTGTATTGCAATGCTTGCCAATCAGAAAACTATCTCGGACAATGCGGACACTTGAGAGCGTTCTCGCCTGAGTGAGTCATTAAGTGGTCCATAAGATCAGAAGCTCTTGAAAATTTTTTGGAACAGGCAGGGCAGGCGCTGCCTTCATTTTCCTCTTTATCATCATCATGTTGTTCATGAATTTGTATGTGTTTTTCAAAATTTACGGCCAATGAGAACATCTTTGGGCAATTTGGACACTTGATAGGGACTCTGTGAATCCGTAAATGTCTCAGAAGTAATGATTCTTTTAAATATTCTGTTGGGCATTCAGGGCACTTAAAGACCTCGGGTTTGCTTTCGGGAAGGTAGCTTTTCTGGAACCCCATTACACTATGAAGTTCAGGCACTCCGATATAACTCTGTTGTCCAGCAAAGCGATTCAAATCATCAGTGCTAAGGTCCATGCCGGGATCTAGCTTTATTATACGATGTTCCACCTTTGGAATTTCCTCTTGCTCATAGCATTCTTCAACAGGTGGTGGTTCATCTGGATTCAAATCCAGCTCGGGCTCTTGCTTTATGCCAAACTTAAATTTATCCTCAAACAGCTCGTCCTCCATATCGAATGGAAAAAATGCGATAAAAAAAATAAATAATTGTTGACTTTGACTATTCCCATGTGTCCGTGTTGGAAAAGTTCAAATTGTTAACATTACCACTGTTAATATTTTTTTATAGTCTTGTTAATTACCGATTCCAAAAGGGAAATCGAGATGGATTTAGAATATAATCAAATTTGAAATAAAGTGTAAAAACTTTAGTTGAATATCAAATTAAACATATTGTATTTGTAATCAATTTCCTTGCTTTATTTAATAACTAAGTTAAAATTATAAATATTTCGTTTTCAGCTAATTCCTGCAAATGAGTAGATGCTTCTTGGTGTAGGACTTCTACCATGGGATCTACGATGAATCCCTTTTACCTCTGAATACTGAAATGATTTATTTGTAATGGTTATTTATGCGGTCGAGACTTATTTGCTTCAACTTACTTTTTTTGCCTAGAGGCGGTCTTGGGAAACATTGCCAAAAATTTTTACGGCATAGTTTTTTGGGCTGTTGTTTATTATTTATGAAAAACTTCAAAATTAGCGCACAAATATTCTACAATATGCATATTTACAAATATAAAGATAAGTTTAGTTTATTGGTGATGAAAATCAAAGAAACAATTTTTTTGCATCGATAAGCAAAGATTAATATTACATTTTCGGCATATAACCTGCGTCTGGGAAGGGCATCCTGTATTTTTACAAGTCTTCTTGCCGTTGATTCGTGGCAAATATTCAGGAAAATGTTCAATTCCATCGAAGCGAATTTCATCAGGCGGTAAAAAAGTCTTTTTTCCGTTATCTGTTTTCTGAGAATTTGCGAGAGGACGTCCAGGAGCTTTGACATCTTTTTTTGATGTACAAAGCACTTTTGCAACTTGTGTTCGAAAATTTGGCAGTTGATATTCGGGATCTTTGGGGTCCGGCTTGTTAATTTTGTGAAACAATATATAAGAATTTACCATCGCAACATCAAGCAAATGTGTGAATACTCGATTTGTATACTTTAAAGTTTTCCAAGAAATTTTGTATCGACCTATGAGTCCATCTATGTGATCTACGCCACCCATATGCATGTTGTATTCATTTATTGAATTGGGACAATCAATATCAACAAATTTTTTTTCTGAGCGCACAAATTGTTTGACAGTGGTTTTCGAAGGCACTTCATTTTCAAATGGCTTAACGCCAACATAGGTTGATGCAAGGCGGACTGATTTATTGTCCTTCCATACCGTTAATGAAATGTCAACATTTGCTGCTGAGCCACAGAATTCCGTAGAGTACCCACGTGGAAGTTTTTTTAAAAGATTATCTGTTGGTATCTTGCAATTAGGGATCCGATTTGAGCGTATTGTCCCCAAAGAATAAATTCCTAGTGATCGCAAATAAACAAGTAGTGGTAGCGAAGTATAAAAGTTGTCAAAAATCATTATGTGGTTTTTGAATTTAGGCACTATACTGGACAGTCGAATTACTATGTTTGAAGACGCACCAAGATCTGGGGTTCCCGGAAGAATAACATTATCACCTGCACCACCATGTATTTCAAAGCTATAGCAAAAACCAGCCGAATCGCACAGGACGAATAGTTTTATACCCCATTTGTGGGGCTTATCTGGCATGTACTGTCGAAGAAATGACTTCATTTTTGTTGCGCACATCTGTTCGTCTACACATAGATGCTGGGGCATTGGTACTGATTGAAATTTTTCATTGAAATGTTTTATAAGAGGGCGGACTTTGTATAACTGATCAAAGTCATCTGAACCTTTGCATGGCATTGTGCTATTGTCATTAAAATGAAGGTTGCTTCGGATTTCATCAAAACGATTTCTTGACATTGTGTCTTGGATAATTTTAAACGCATACTCGCTCCAATATGAACGGATACTTGGATAGTGAAATACTGACATATAAATTAGAATACCAATCAATTTACGCAATTCCAAGTTGTTTGTTGTGAAGGAGGTCCTAATGTTTTTTTGAGAAGCGTAAAGGTTAGTTTGGTAAACAATGTGCGATAGAATTTCATCATTTACAAAATATTCAAAGCATTTGGATGGAGTGTCCAGGATGAGAAATTTCTTCATATCGGGATCACAAAATTTGATCGACGATTTATCCAGAACAAGATTTTTTTGACGCCATAGTATCTTTTTAAATGCTTCTGATTTCGGGTCAATGGCCAAAGCAGATCCTACGAAAGCGCCAGATTGATTTATGGTGTTATTAAAGGACTTATTGGCAGATCGACGACTTCCTCTTGGTGATCTATCAAGTTCACTATGCGATTCACCTTGAATAAGAGAAACCGGACGGCGCTTCCGTTTAGGGGTCGAAGAAGCACTTGATGAAGGATTTAAAGATGATGGTGACAACATTGAAGCTGTGCTGTTACCAAAGCAAATCTGTGATGCAAGTGCTGATTCTGACATATCAAGAACATCGTTAATTGAGACATCAATATCATTTCCAAAACTGCCGTAACTAAAAGAATCTTCATGTAAATCGTCTAAATTTTCTTCTTCGTTATCCGTTTCACCATTAAAGTCGAGCATATCTAAGGCTACTTTTATTTCATCGTCGGAAAGCGATGACAGTTTAAGCTGTTTTTTGCGGTTCATTGCTGAAATATTTGTGTTTTGATTAAAGACCTCGGGATTGCTTTCGGGAAGGTAGCTTTTCTGGAACCCCATTACATTATGAAGTTCAGGCACTCCGATATAACTCTGTTGTCCAGCAAAGCGATTCAAATCATCAGTGCTAAGGTCCATGCCGGGCTCTAGCTTTGGAATTTCCTCTTGCTCATAGCATTCTTCAACAGGTGGTGGTTCATCTGGATTCAAATCCAGCGCGGGCTCTTGCTTTATGCCAAACTTAAATTTATCCTCAAACAGCTTGTCCTCCATATCGAATGGAAAAAATGCGATAAAATAAAATAAATAATTGTTGACTTTGACTATTCCCATGTGTCCGTGTTGGAAAAGTTCAAATTGTTAACATTACCACTGTTAATATTTTTTTATAGTCTTGTTAATTACCGATTCCAAAAGGGAAATCGAGATGGATTTACAATATAATCAAATTTGAAATAAAGTGTAAAAACTTTAGTTGAATATCAAATTAAACATATTGTATTTGTAATCAATTTCCTTGCTTTATTTAACAACTAAGTTAAAATTATAAATATTTCGTTTTCCTGCGAATGAGTAGATGCTTCTTGGTGTAGGACTTCTACCATGGGATCTACGATGAATCCCTTTTACCTCTGAATACTGAAATGATTTATTTATGATTTATTTGTAATGGTTATTTATGCGGTCGAGACTTATTTGCTTCAACTTACTTTTTTTGTATTTTGGCAAAAAAAAAATACGCTACTTAGTATGAAACGGAACCATTTCCATGTTGAAAGATCTTAGGACGAAGCGGACTTTTCTGCGTGCCATTGTAGGTGTGTTAGGTACCTATCCTTTCTTAAAAATCCTTTGGAGCACTGAGGGCACTTGAACCGGATAATGCCGGTGTGAGTTTGCTTATGGGTAATTAAATCGTCTCTATTATCGAATTCCATTGGACAGAGGGGGCACTGGGTTAGTCTGCGATGTGTTTTGCTTTCGGAATTGTCTTTACTTTCACTTTCGTCCAAGTCTTTCAAATCCAGCTGTTCATCATCTTCATCAATAAATTTATCTACCTTTGGATGACGTACAAGAATGTGTCTTTGTATGCCGTCGTAGTTTTTTAACGTTTTAGGACAATGCGGACATTTCACTGTTGTTTCTCCTGCGTGCCACCTTAAGTGTGCAAGGTATTTATCCTTATTTAAAAATCCTATTGAGCAATGACTACACTTAAAACGGCGTTTTTTTTCATCAGTACATTCCTTGACGTACTGCTCCGCGGGATCAGTCACCTTATTCCCGCTTTTAAAAGCTTGTTTACAGGTCGCGATGTGGGTTTTTAGGCTCCCAAAATACGCAAACGACTTTCCACAATGGGGGCACTTATAAGTATATTCTCCTTTGTGACTCCGCGAATGCCTTACAAGACCACTATATTTGGGAAATTCTTTGAAGCACTCAGGACACTTATGCACAATGGCTTCTTCTTCGGTCTTATGATGCACCAAGATGTGTTTTTCTACGTTTCTTTGGCAGCCATACGATTTTGAACAATGCCGACACTTTATTCGTTCTAGTTTGGCTTTGTGACTCCTCATGTGCATAGTTAAAGCAGCCTGAGTTGAACATTCTTTGGGACAATGAGGGCACTTTAATACACTGGAATTGTGCTCAGGGAGTATTTCAGGAAGATGTGTCCGGACATGGGTTCTCATGAGTTGTGAAGTCTTAAAGGTCCTTGGGCAATGCGGGCATTTGAAAAAGTTCTCTCCAGAGTGGATCAATAAGTGATTGAAAAGATCAGGCTTGTTAGAATATTCTTTAAAGCAGTCAGGGCATTTAAATTCGCCTTCTTCATCCCCTTTATATTCATCTTGTCCATGAATCTTTTGAAGATGCTTCTTCATGTTCTCGTAAAAAGCGAACGTCCTTGGACATTGTGGACACTTAGTAAGGACCTTTTGGTGATCCAGTATGTGTCTTTGCAAAATCGATTCTTTTAAATATTCTGTTGGGCAGTGGGGACACTTAAACACACGGGATTCACTGGATTCGGGTAGGAAAGTTATCTCGAATTCCATGACATTTTGTAGTTCGGGCACTTCGTAATGATCTTGTCCATCGAAGAGATTCAAGTTATCAACGCTGTGGTCCATGCCGGGCTCTAGATTTATCACACAATGTGATGAGTGTTCTGTCTCTGGAATCTCCGTTTCATCAGTGAATTGTTCAGTAGGTGGTTCATCTGCATTCAGATCCAGTTCGGGCTCTTGCTTCACACCAAATTTAAAGCTGTCCGGTTTGCCGGGCTCAAGCAGTTTGTCCTCCATATCGAATTGGAAGTAATGCTATAAAAAAAACAAATAATTGTTGACTTTGACTATTCCATGTGTCAGTGTTGGAAAATGTCAAACTGTTAACGTTAACACTGTTAATATTTTTTTGTAGTCCTGTTAATTATCTATTCCAAAGGGGAAATAGTTATCGATATACAAAATAATCAAATTTGAAAATATTCAGAAACATCTTAGTTGAATATCAAAATATATATTATAGTCATTTTCCTTGTTTTATTTAATAACTAATAACTTTCAGCTAATTCTTGCGAATCAGTAGATGCTTCTTGGTGTAGGATTTCTCACATGGGATTGACGATGAATCCCTGGACACTGCAATGATTTATTTATTTTCAATGGTTATTTATGAGCTCGAATCTTTAACTTACATTTTTTGTCTTTGGCAAAAAAAAGGGACGCTACTTATGTATGAAACCGAAGCATTCCCATATTGCGGGTGGCCAGAAACATCTTAGGACGAAGCGGACTTTTCTGCATCCTTTCTTAAAAATCCTTTGGAGCACTGAGGGCACTTGAACCGGATAATGGGTAATTAAATCTTCTTTATTATCGAATTCCCTTGGACAGAGAGGTCAATGGGTTAGTCTGTGACAAGTTTTGCTTTCGTCGAGGTCGCAAATGATTCGTATGAGGTCGAAATGATTCGTTCTCTTCGTTACAAACATCTTACTAATTTTATAATACCCTCTGCATGGGTATGACAAAAAATCCACTTTTTTAACCATGCATCTATAGGATGAAATGGTATATTAAAGCCGCTAAAATATATGTAACAGGCAGAAGGAAGCTTTTCCGACCCTCTAAAGTATATATATTCTTGATCAGTATCAAGTCTGTCTGTCAGTCTGAAAGAGTGATCAGGTTTATTTTTTTGACACGCCCCCTTCCGCCCACCATATTTGAAAAACAATATTTTGAGCCCCTATATCTCGGGAACTATAATAGCTAGAGTTATTGTATTTAGACAGCAGATGCGTGTATTATGCACGCAGGCCAAATTCACTTTAATTTTTTGCCACGCCCTTTTCCGCCTTCAAAATTCGATAAATTCAATTTTCACACGCAATATTTATCGTATCGTAATTTAATTTGCCACACTAATACATGTTATGAACATCTATCATTCCACGAAATTTCATAAAAATGCTAATAAAAATGACCAAGTTATATACATATAAACGTTTTGTACTCAAAGCGGTGCAAGGCGGATGCACACAAAAAAGAGCGAGATAGCCTATGCTGCAAATCACCGATTTGGTCGGGGCGCTAAAGTGCTCGTGTCCACATAAGAGTGAGCAAGATAGCATTGCAAGAATAAATTGTTACCTGATGCATGGTACATCCAAGACGGCCGGGGACTTACTTTAATTAATAATGTGGTAGTTTAGGAGACACTCTGGGATTGTTTTCAGTCTGTATTTTAATAAGATGTGTCTGGACGAGTATTCTCATGAATTCACCGATTTGGTCGGGGCGCTAAAGTGCTCGTGTCCACATAAGAGTGAGCGAGATAGCATTGCAAGAATAAATTGTTACCTGATGCATGGTACATCCAAGACGGCCGGGGACTTACTTTATTTAATAATGTGGTAGTTTAGGAGACACTCTGGGATTGTTTTCAGTCTGTATTTTAATAAGATGTGTTTGGACGAGTATTCTCATGAATTGTGAAGTATTAAAGATCATTGGGCACTTGAAATTCTCTTCATAGTGGTTCAATAAGTGATTGGAAAAATCAGGCTAGTTTGAAAAATCATTAAAGCAGTCAGGGCATTTAAATTCGCCTTCATCCCCTTTATATTCATCTTGTCCATGAATCTTCCGAAGGGATTCGTTGGATTCGGGTAGGAAAGTAATCTGGAACTCCATGACATTATGTAGTTCAGGCACTCCGCTGTAATCGAAGCAATTCAAATAAAGTGTAAAAACTATAGTTGAATATCAAATTAAACATATTGTATTTGTAATCAATTTCCTTGTTTTATTTAATAACTAAGTTAACTTTATAAATATTTTGTTTTCAGCTAATTCTAGCGAATCAGTAGATGCTTCTTGGTGTAGGAATCTTTAACTTACATTTTTTGTCTTTGGCAAAAAAAGGGACGCCACTTATGTATAAAACCGAAGCATTCCCATGTTGCGGGTGGCCAGAAATATCTTAGCACGAAGCGGACTTTTCTGCGTGCAATTGCAGGTGTGAGAGGTACCTGTCCTTTCTTAAAAATCCTTTGGAACACTGAGGGCATTTGAACCGGATAGTGCCGGTGTGAGTTTGTTTATGGGTAATTAAGTCGTCTTTATTATCGAATTCCATTGGACAGAGAGGACATTGGGTTAGTCTGTGTCGAGTTTTGCTTTCGGAATTGTCTTTACTTTCACTTTCGTCCAAGTCTTTTAAATCCACCTGTTCATCATCTTCATCAATAAACTTATCTACCTTTGGATGATGTACAAGAATGTGTTTTTGTATGCCGTCGTAGTTTTTTAACGTCTTAGGACAATGCGGACACTTCACTGATGTTTCTCCTGCGTGCCACCGTAAGTGTACACGGTACCTATCCGCACTAAAAAATCCTAGTGAGCACTGACCACACTTGATACGGCGTTTTTCTAGTGGGACGTACTGTTTTCCGGGATGAGTCACCTTATTCGCTTTGTTACAGCTCACGACGTGGTTTTTTAGTCTCTTAGGGTAAGCAAACGCTCTCGCACAATGCGGGCACTTGTAAAGTAATATTCCTTTGTGACTCTCTCGTAAATGCTTCACAAGATTATGATATTTGGCATATTCTTTAACGCACGCAGGACACTTATGCAGATGGCCTTTCATTTCGGTGTTATGATCCTCCGCGATGTATCTATTTAACATCTGTGGGCTTTCTTCTTTTACTTTGTGCGTCTCCATGGGGTTCATAAAAGTAGCCGGATTTGTACATTGATTGAGACAATGAGGGGATTTTAATACACTCGAATTGTACTCAGGCAGTATTTCAGAATGTGTCCGGACATGGGTTCTCATGAGTTGTGAATTCTTAAAAGTCCTTGGACAATGCGGACATTTGAAGTTCTCTCCAGAGTGGTGATGGACTTTCTTTTCGGGGTTATTATCTACCGCGATATGTCCATCTAACATCTGTGGGCTTTCATCTTTTGCTTTGTGCATCCTCATGTGGTTCATAAAAGTAGTCGGATTTTTACATCGTTTCGGACAATGAGGGCACTTTAATACAGTGGAATTCTGACCAGGCACTAATTCAGTAAAATGAGTCCAGATATGGATTCTCACGAGCTGTGAAGTCTTAAAGATCCTTGGACAATGCGGACATTTGAAGTTCTCTCCAGAGTGGTGATGGATTCTCTTTCCGGGGTTATGATCTACCGCGATGTGTCCATCTAACATCTGTGGGCTTTCTTCTTTTACTTTGTGCGTCCTCATGGGGTCCATAAAAGTCGCCGGATTTGTACATTGATTGAGAAAATGAGGGGACTTTAATACACTGGAATTGTGCTCAGGCAGTATTTCAGAATGTGTCCGGACATGGGTTCTCATAAGTTCTGACTTCCTAAAAATCCTTGGACAATGTGGACATTTGAAGTTCTCTCCAAAGTGGTGATGGACTTTCTTTTCGGGGTTATTATCTACCGCGATGTATCTATCTAACATCTGCGTGCTTTCCTCTTTTGCTTTTTGCATCCTCATAAAAGTAGCCGGATTTGTACATTGTTTGGGACAATGAGGGGCCTTTAAAACACTGGAATTTTGCTCAGGTAGTATTTCGGAATGATGTGTCCGAACGTGGGTTGTCATGAGTTGTGAAGTCTTAAAGATCCTTGGACAATGCGGACACTTAAGATTCTCTTTAGAGTGTTTCAATAAATGATTGGAAAAATCAGGTTTGTTTGAAAATTCTTTAAAGCAGTCAGGGCATTTAAATTCGCCTTCTTCATCCCCTTTATATTCCAGTAGTCCATGAATCTTCTGGAGGTGTTTCTTCATGTTCTCATAAAAAGCAAACGTCCTCGGACATTGTGGACACTTAGTAAGAACCTTTTGGTGATCCATTATGTGTCTTAGCAAAATTGATTCTTCTAAATATTCTGTTGGGCAGTGGGGACACTTAAACACACGGGATTCGCTGGATTCTGGTAGGAAAGTTATCTGGAACCCCTGAACATGTAGTTCAGGCACTCCGCTGTAATAAGGTTGTCCATTGAAGTCATTAGCGCTGAGATCCATGCTGGGTTCTAGATGTATCACACCATGTGATGAGTGTTCTGCCTCTGGAATCTCATCTCGATCAGTGAAATGTACAGTAGGTGGTTCATCTGTATCCAGATCTAACTCCGGTTCTTGCTTCACGCCAAATTTAAATTTATCCTGTATTTCAGGCTCTTGCAGTTTGTCCTCCATATTGAATGGGAAATAATGCGATCAAAAAACCAAAAATTTGTTGACTTAGACTATTCCATGTGTCAGTGTTGGAAAATTTTAAATTGTTCAAAAAATAAATTTGTGGTTTTGTTAGTTAACACTTTTTTTCAATCGTTATCGATACCGATGAAAATACGCAAAGTAAACAAAACAACAAAATGTAAGAAAACTAAAATAATATTTAACAGACTGAATAAAAAGACAGTTTAAAGGAAAACAGTGGATATGTTAGATGGACGACCATCAAGACTATATGATGCAGTTGCGACTTCCGTGAAGTGACGGATTTTGAGTTTTAATTAGCTTCATAAAGTTACCCTCCCCATACCTGAATTCTGTCAATGGTTTGTTAATCTAAGTATTTCTTACTCAGGGGCAAGCACCGGACAGCGCAGCAAGATGCAATTTTTGTGGCTTTCATGGAAAGGCATCCAATAATAGCGAAAAACTACTTCAAAGGCGATAAGTTGGCTTCAGAAGCGGCTTGGAAAGTAAGGTCTCCAGTCTCTCTCTTTACCACTCAAGACTAATGGTTTTAATAAACATTTTAGAGATTGTCCAAGGAGCTGAATAGTGTCGGCCCACCCGCTAAAGAAGTGTCTGAATGGAAGCGCGTAAGTGCATTGTCTGGATAAATTTCATAGATTGACTTTCTTATGTTCCCCGTAGGTCTGGAAAGATTGGAAAACTTGTATTCGAAAAAAGATTTCTATGAATCGATTGGAGGATGCAAATGCCAGTGGCAAAAGCGCGCTCTATCAGGACACATTGACCGCCCTGGAGGACGCAGTGGCCACAATTTGTGATCTGTATGACATGGTAGATAAAGTCGAACCGCGTCCGAGCTTAGGTCGAAGAGGTGGAGGAGATGTGAATTCTAGCGTACGTTTGCAGGACATTAAAAGAGATCGCGATGCGGTGTCGGATATTGGTAATGTTTGGATTATTCACTTGTTATTATTTATATTTCCACAATGTCCTCAACAGATGAAGACGAAAACGAGGAGGAGGATGACGATGAAGAGGAAGAACTATCGACCAGCGGTCGAGGCGCAGAAGTTGCAAAACATACCCACACTACTACTTCATCAACCAAGAAGCGTAGAGTTCACGACGATCGCAACGATCTGGGGGGTTCTGAGAGTAAGGTTCCACTTTTAATGGACATTTCCAAGGAACTTCGCGAACTGAATCGTCAGACTCGTCTGAATGCCCAGCGTGCTGAAGCCAATACAGAGGCGCTACTTGCGCTGGGTACTCAGATCTCAGATTTAATGCATCAGCAACTAAAAGAACGCAAACGACTTAATGCCATTATGGAGAAATTCGTTTTGAAAATGGAAACTACCGATTAGTAATATATATGTTAGTTATACATTCTTCCAACGCACATCAGAGAATAAGTTTGAATATATTAAGTAAATACATATATTCTTGATTATCAGGATTACTAGATAATAGACCTCACGTTAATGGCAATAAACATTAATTAATAAAGAAAATTTAATTCTATTAGCTATCAATTTTGAAACAAATGCAAACTCGAAATTATTCCTATTAAATAAATGCCTTTTTTGAAAAAGAGTTGGCGAAATTCTATTTCCCGGTAACTTTTAACTCAAATGTGCAATCGATTGTTAAAATAAAAAAGATTATCGATTTGGTGATGGCAAGAAATTTTAAGAGTCGCCAGACTTAGCGAATAACATGGTGCAACAGCTGAAGAAACAGCAAATAGGGGAAATACTGGGTTTTTAAGCGCTTCCAAGCAGAGAACTGCGCGCTCTTTTCAATTACATTAAATTTACTATAAATCTCTTCAAAACAATTGCTAAAAGCAGACCGCCAGGATGTCTGATGTTTCGCTGGACTTGCAAATGCGTAAGCTCGGTGAAAAGGGCCAACGTGCTGAGCTGGAAGAGCTGGTGAACAAGACATCCATTCGACGGGTAGGAAAGTCGCTTTAGCCTCGACTGGAGAAACTCTTGTAAAGCATTTCCTCCCCACATATGTACATAGCTAAGGGAAACACTGTCTGCCAAGCTGCCACGAAGTGACTGCATCAACTTTTGGAACTATCTACTCTTAGCCTGCACTACGGATAGTCAGCAGTCGCGGGAGAAACGATTTGCTTGCGTTTGTCATTTCCTCGATGGATTGCGAAGTGTTGAACTGAGCTACAAACAGACATTTGACTTGATTGCACGCTTGTGCCAGGATCTGGTTACCTTCTCACCCGATGAGCTAGCCTGGATAGTTGACCATTGTGTGGATGGTCTGCGTCTGGGCGATGCCAAATGTGTTGGCTGGAAGGATTTGTTGCCCGAAACCCTGGGAGTGCTGGCGGCTACACCGCAATTCGTAGTCAATGGTGTGAGCACAGATGGACCACAGTATAGAAATAATATAATTAGAACTATAAGTACTATGCGTTGGCCAACTACCGTACTAACTCCCATAGCGGACATGTTTAGGTGAGGATACTCCGAACTCTTGCTAAGGTGTTATTCAACCTTCCTTTATTTCTTTCCCAGAGCCCTCCATCTCAGTAATGCAGAGGTTTTGACCATTCTTAATAAATTTGCCGGGGCCCTGCAGGAATTGTCGCCTATGGAGCTGCCAGCATTGTGCTTCCAGCTTTTCTCCATGTGCAACTCTGCCTCCCAGTTGATTATACCCTTGCTGGCTCTGGAGAAATATTTTCATCGCAATTACTACAAGCGTCTGTTTTCCGACATGTGCAGCAATTCCACAGATTTGGATAGTATTGGTGGGTTTGGGATTTAATCTGTTATGGCCATCGATATGATGTCTGTTTTTTATAGATTCATTTTCGGACAAGGAGCTGCGTGAGGCTGAGGAGACTATACTGCATCATTTGAACTATTGCACCATGTATAAACTAACCGAACAGCATATGGTCATCATGTTAAGGGTGAGATTGGAGGTGCAGTAGAGTGACAATGAATGAACTTTTCTCCTTTTCAGAACTTTCTCTTCATGCCCGATGTCATACTGACACCATTTATGCTCAGCGCCATTATATCGATGACCAGTGTGAATCGTGATCCAGATTCTGCTCCCGTCTCTCGATCCCTTCTCTTGTCATTTCTACGCAATGTTATCAAACACAATGAGGATGAACGCAAATTGGCTGACTATTCTGTGTGGTGTCGCGATGCCATGCAACGTCGTCAAGTGGATTTACAACAGGTTTTCTCTGTTCTGCTGGATCAGAATAAAGAGGGTAAAGATGTCATAACACCGGGTCTAACTCACTTGGCCTTTGTTCTGCTCAAAACGCAACAATCACCCAAAATGCATGTACTGGCCATAACATTTCTTACCAAATTCATAAGAAAACGTTATCAATTTGGTCAGGGAATGATCAAAAGGATTGCAGATTGGATGGTCGTCTATCAGGATCAGAATCAATTTTCAGGTGAGCTTGAAATTAATATCTTCTGAGACGAGGATTCATAAAAGTTAATTTTATTCCTTGCAGAATGCTTGACCATGTTGAGTGTGGCCGATACTTATACTGTCTCCGAGTGCCTGAAGGCCATTCAAACTGTCATGGAGCACATGCTATGGGCAAGTTCAATAAAAACTCTCTCTCCCTCTCCTCTCTCCTTTAACTAAAGTGATCTCTCATTTACTTAGCTTCCTGGGGAACAAGCCATGCGCATGATGAACTTTATATTGCCCTTGTTAAAACTTTCAAATCGTGTTCGAGATGCCTTGATTGAGGTTTTATGCAAGGCCATGGGCTCCAGGTGGGTCACTTCGGAACCCTTTAATTAGTTGGATTTTCTTTTAATTATCTCTGTAATCTCTCATCAGTGATGTTCAAAAACGTCGGATGGCTATTTATGGTTTCTGCATGATCCTCAAGCAATTGAATAATAGCAATTCCTTGCGCCAGGGATCATCCTCATCGAGTGCCACTAGTTTTTGTACTCAGCACAGCATTTCGGGTTACTCCATGATGACCCAATCCACACTGGGTAGTCGAAGTAATCCGCAACGTAATTTCGATATGCTCACATTGGAGATTATTGGCATTCTGAGGAATTGTCTACAGCAACAAATTGATATAAGATGTACCCTCTATGACAGTAAGTTTAGCTTTAAGAGATTTCCTGAAAGAATATATTGTATTCTTCTTTGCCGATAGATCTTCAGCGAGCTGTGGAATTGAATGCCAAATTGGTTCCTCATATTCTACAAGTCATCGATTGGCATTTTCGCAGCTTTTTCGATAGTCCTTCAGCCGAAGACCAGGTGGGCAATGATGTAGACTGTGTTTTTCGCATACATTACGATCTAATGGTCAGTTCCAATGATGATATGCATATGGAGATTCAACTGAAAGACAATCTTGGTCAATTGGTTCAATTTGTTGCTCAATGTTTGGCCATTTTCGAGCGTTCACCATTTGGTTATGATGCACGCGAAATGCAGCGGCTTCTGAGACTTTGTATAGAGCGACTAGTGGCCAATAGATTGTCACTGGAAGATACGGTAAGCAAGTTGCTTCAACAAGTAACTAGGTTACTAAATGCTTTTGGTTTTAGGCCCCTCCAGCTACTCATCTAAAGTGCGCCCTGGTGCAGCAACAACTTAATTTCATTGAGGGAATCATTTCCCATTTGCTACTCAGTTCCAAGACCAACAATGAGGTCATTTCGAATGTCTTGCCGCTGTTTAAGCAGCATCATAAGCTACGGGACGATCTCCAGACTCTAGCCGGTGCATCAAAGAAAGCCCAGAAGCGGGCCAAGCCAAATGATAGTGCTAATACCACAATGGGTAATCTAACTGTCAATGGTGTTCAAGTGAAGACTATGTGCATCAGCATGACGGAAAATATATGGGATTTGTCCATTTTGGATAGATTTCTACATTTGCTGCACGAGTGAGTCCGAATGCAATCAAGAATCACGTGATTTAATGATTTTTCTTTGGCTTTTAGTGACATTGTTCCATTTGCTGCTCCTGAGAAGACAACTCAATTGCGTTCCCACGAGCCTCTCGTGCGTTATGTTCTGGAGATTACTGCCCAGAAGGTGGAGCATATACGTCTAGAGCCAGACTATAAGCAAATGTCGTACAGCAAGCGCACCTTGAAACAACTGACAGACATAGCCAAGACCATCTACGAACGTTGTATTCGTCGTCTGCCGGAATTATGGCGAGATTTTGATATACAGACCGCTGTTTTGGCCGCTAAAGCCTTCCTAGAATGCCTACGTACGGCGCATTCTACATATGAGAAGAGATTTAAAGAGTTTGTCAAAGGATTTGGTAAGTAAAATCAACAATTGTCCGACATATGCCCCTAATTTATGTCTTTCTAGACATGGCCACGCTGAATAACTCCAAAGAGGCCATCTACATAATCCAGGATGTTGTGGAGGAATTCATGAAGGAGGATCCTAGTGGTGATGGGGCCCAGTTGCCAATTTATCTACTGGAATCCCTAGAGATTCTCTACGATCATGTTGATTATGGAGATCGGGCGGCAACCGAATCCTACACTTGGCTCTTGACATTCTGTCGCAGTTATGAGCTGCCCAATGCGGATTTTGGTCTCGTCCATCGTTTGCTATTCACGCAGCGGCAGAAAACCCATTCGGGTAGCTTCTTTGATGGCATAGCCAGGCAATTGGGTCACGTGCTGGGCTCCCACAACGATGAGGAGGATGCCTCAAATATGGATTCAATGGAACTGAATCTCAAATCGTTGAGCACTGTGAGTGCGGGAAGTTGTTTGCAGCATCTCTATAGTGCCATTCAGAAGCAACTGGAGGATGTAGAGTATTTTGTGATGAAGGCCAACAATTTGAATTACAAGTGTCAAATAGTGCCAGAACAGGATCAGGTCTATTGGCGTGGAAATTTGGATGCCTTGGATCGTTCCATTTGCACGCAAATCATTCACATTTCCCGCACTCTCCTGGCTCTCACCAATGTCTGTATACCCATGGGCTCATCGATGGATGGATTGTTGAAACTATTGATTCAACATTATACTTGCATGAAAAATCTGGCCAGGCATTATCTCTCCTGGTGTACGGGAGATGCTACCATTAGCAGCCTCAAGAGCACAAAGTAAGTTCGAATAGTTTTGAGCAGGCTCTCTGACCTTAAGAAAACTCTCATCTTTTCTAGATTCGAGCTTTTGCTGCGTGAAGTGGGTAAACAGCTGCCGGCTAACTTTTATGATCTAATTAATTATGTGGAGGCCAACACTTTGGATGAAGAGGCACAGCAGCAGCCAAAGAAGCGCAAAGTAAAGGCCGAAAGAGCAAAAGTTCTACGCGAGACGCGTCTGATTCCCAAAGTCATAATGGTTATCGAGGATTTTAATAAGCACATTATATTGTTGTCCAAAAAGACAAAGACTTTCAGTCGTCTAACCGATTACCTACATTTGGGTACAATGAGAGATTTCGATATTAAATCGGGGGATCTAAGAGCTGCCATAGAACGTACTCTGTCGGAAAGCTATGACATTGAAGAGGCGAGCAATGAAGACGTCGAAGAGGCGGAGGAGCAGGAGGAGGTGGAGGAACTGGAACAACAGCCTAAAGCGAGTCGTCGTAGAAGAGTTGTAAGCAGCGATACAGAAGAGTCCCAACCAAAGCGTAAACGTGGTCGCAAGGAGAAAGAACCAGCTCCAAAAAAGCCTATCAGTAAAAAGAAAGCTCTTTCGCCTCCACCGGCTGATCAGGACGAAGAAGATGAAGCAGAAGATAATGAAGAAAATGAAGAACCAGCTGAAGAGGAGCCGCCAGCAAAAACAACACGCAAAGCACGACAAGCTCGCAGTGCCACGACGGAGACAACGACAAAGAAGCAGCCAATTGCTCGTAGAGTAGGCTTACAGCGATCAACTAAGAAATAAAGACACAACTTTCCCAACAAAATGTGGGCTTTCTTTAACTTAGAGGCTATCAGGAAAAACGCGATCTTGAGTCCGAAGCAACCAAATGCAAGTTTGTGAGTGAAAGGACGCACAAGTAACTGAGTGACGCACAAGCAAGATTGAAATATAAAGTACTGTAATACTGTGTCGTATTGCATATAGAGGGGCGAAACATACAAAATACAAAGACATACAACATTTTTAATTTCCAAACGTCGGGTCGATAAATTATATTAAGACCTGTAACTTTCCATCAAGTTTGAGGATGATTAACGATTTTGAGTAGTATCCCTCTAGGATACACAGTATTAAGAGTTTGCTTATCGACAGACACAGGCACCTAGAATCGCCAATTAGTTGCTTCACCTACAAATTCAATTGGCCCCTTTTTTGAGAGTTCCTCATTTGCTTGTGCGTTACTCAGTTACTTGTGGGTTCCCTAGCATTTTTCTAACTCATGATAGCACGCTTTCTCGAAGCGTTTTCGGTGGCTTGTGCCAATAAACTGTTCTTGTGTATGAGTAAATATTCGAGTTAACTTAAATAACGTCCTCTCAAAAAGCGTTACTCACACAGAGTTTGAAGTCTAGGCTATTCTTCACTAGTAAGTAATCCTACTCTCTCCATCATCAACGACGGCGCCGCAATCCATTTAAGTTTTCAACTTGTGTTTTTATGTTTCTACTTCTCTTTTTTTCTTGTATTTCTGTATTTGTGGTGTACGCACGCAATTGAGCCGCATCCACCCATCATTTTATTGCACTTGAAAACTTAATTAGGCCCAAAATGCGGTGTGAACGCCTATTTTCTGGGCGCTGCTCTGCGGCCAGCTGTGCGAGATTTTTATTACATGCATCAAATGTAATTTGTTACAAATTTGATGTGTTTCTATCTTCTTCAAAATGGCATAAATAAAAGAAAAGTTACCAAACACACTGTGTTGCTGCCCACCGCTGATTGCCTGCCAACTGTGAGTAGATTCCAACTCTCCCACTCAGACTCCATATCCGTCTCAGTATCCATCTCCATGTCCGTTAGAGTCCATCATTTAAATGCGTGTCAGGTTTTTATGACCAGGTAACTTTTGAGTTTAGATTAGAGTATGTTTCTTTCTGGCATGAGGGAGGCGGGCTGCGCGATGTTAGCGATTGGGGGAATGAGGAGGAAAATCTACTGATGATGAGGTCCTGTTTTGTTCAGCATTCCCAACCCCCGCGGGGCGTCGCCTTGCATTGGGTGTCAAGGGTCAGCGCGCTTCATTGCAACGCCAAGAGGCACGAGCGGGATGGGGGTTGCCTGCAATTGTTGTCCAAGTCCATTTAAGCGGAAATTTATAGTTTTTTTGTGTGTCATCAAAAAGGACTTTAGTACAATTGATTGTTGGTTTGCCTTCAGTTTCAGTTATGAATAGAGATGCGTTTTGGTGGCTTTTTGCACAATATGTGTAGTCAATTTAATCAATAGAGAAAAGTGAATGAGTTTCTAGTATGAGGATGGGAGTGCAATAATTTTTTTTAACAAATGTTAACAATTGGTCCACTTTTTTGGGAGTTTTTTTTTTTTGTAATTTGTAGATATTTTTCGATTTGGGTATGTCTATCTATGAAAAAAGATATACTAAGAATAAATTTCAGGACTACAAGAAATTTTCACGACGCTCCCAGAATATATGTACTTCTAGCGCCGAACCTCTCTTCCTCACTAAAAGGTTCATAACTTGAACATTTTTCATAAGATTTGCAAATATTTGTTTTTTTTCTCGAAGTAAAAACTGACGATTCAACAGATGAAAGAGCTTTAAATTTTGAAATTTCTAGATTTTCTTACGTTCTAAGACAGGTACAAAAACAGATAAATTTTTTTGCCCATGCGTTACTTTTTTTTTAAATATCAAATAAAATTGAGATATTTTATACTAACTGCGATCATTTTATTGACGTATGGATACGTACTGTCGGTACTATAGTTAAGATCGGGCGATTTCTGTAAAGTAGCTTGCACTAATAATATTATTATGAACATGGTTAACAATATTAATTGTTATTTATTTTTTCCTTTAGTGGAAAATTTGGGAGTGTTCTGGAAATTACTTGTTTTTTCTGAATTTTAGTATAATTTTAGTAGATGAGCTACGTTAAATATTTTGGTGAACACATATTACAAGAATTATCCAGGACAGGGAGTTAGTCCGTTCCTCTCTCTAATCAATACCACTCCGATCTATCTATCTATTAAGTAGAGCTACTCTAGCGAGAATTTACGACTCATTAATATGAATAATTATTAGAAATTATTGATTAAAGAAGTTTGAATTGGCTTTCAAAAAAATCTCAGTGATAACGAATTTGGAAAAAGTGTTCCAACCATTAGAAAATTTCGCTTGTGAAATATCATTTATTTATTTTCGTGGCATTCTTCAGATTTGATAGATTAAATGGTGCCTATAAATTGCATAAATATTGGGTTTCTTATGCGTAATTTACGATAACTTCCAGAAATACAGATATTTGGTCTTTGCCTAATTTGGAGAGTGGGGCAAATTAGCTGGGACATAAAAAAAGAACATAATACTGTTTAAATATTAATAACAAATAAGACTTATTTAAACTAAATTTTAATTCAAAATCAATTATAATATTTATGTGTGGATAGCAACCTTTATGATTTGAATCAAGGTCTTCGAAACCGTCTAAGTCAAAAATTGTTTTTGATATTTTTTTGTTTAAAAAAAATATTCACTTTAAGTTAAGGTGAATCATAAGTGACTTAGACTAGGGCATTAAAATTACAAATGCGTATAAGGAAATTGATTATTTCATGGAATAAGTTCTCAGATTGTTTCCCTTTTCTAAGGTTTTATTTCGATTGAATTCAAATTATCTTAAATGTTTTATAGTCGAGGAACAGCAAGTAAAAGTTAGCTACCAATAACCTTAATCCTAGATTTTGTTGCACTGATTATCCATATGCATAAATTTATAGAAAAAAGTCCTCAATTGGAGCCTTAGGTCTTTGTCTTATTATCCACTGTCCCACCCTCGTTGCACTCCCTTGTCGCACTCGTTATTTTTGGTGTCTTATTTGGTTATTTGCTTCGTTAGCCAACTGAAAAATTTGCATTGAAAAACATAAACATTTTGTTGATAGAATAATCTTCCCTTCCCTCTCTCCGTTTCTCTCTCTAAACTCTCTGTGTTTTCCTATCTAGTTTTGGTGACATTTTCGTGCATTTTTAACAAGTTAAGCGTCAAGTGTTTGGCTTTCAATTGGCTCCAACACACACACACAAACAAAGACCCAAGTGGAAATCATTTCTTCTTCGCCCCTATTGGAACTGAAATTTATTATTCAAATTTCCGTAGATGATTTGCTTGGACCGAAAATTAACGAAAAAAAAAGAAGAAAAAAAACCATTACAGCAAACAGAGTCAGAGCTAAGTTGAGCTTAAGCTTTTTGTTTTAATTCACTCAAAACTACATAAATTTTACTTTACATGCGAGGCAACATGTTCCCGAGCTCACGTGCCCCAGGGCCGACTGCGACTGCGACGGTGACGACGACGTCAGCGTTTTTATTTCCAATAGATACAATTGTATCTACGCATTGTATCACTGGCCCGGCCCAGCCCGTCCCAGTCCGGGAGATACTTTTAGTTCACCTCGTTTAATTTAATCAAAAGACCAGCGTGCGACTTGACGAATCTTTAGTCGATCGCTCGAGCGCAACGGCAACGGTTCAGCTTCACTTCTAAAAACGAGACGAAGCGATCTCTCGATTCGGGTCCTTAAGTTTAATTCGTTTGGGTGAATGAAACTACAAGATGTCCGCTAATCGTTTCAACATCATGCAATTATTGGGTCTACTTGTCTTGCTGGCTCTGTGCCACTGGAGCACTGCCAAATTGCGTAAGTATACCCCCAAATCGATCGACTTAATCAGAAATCGAACGTCTTTGAACCCTTCGTCGGTGACATCACCCACACCCTAGTTACCCATTAAAGGGCCATTGACCCAAGTAACTAGAAAAGAAAACTAACTAAAAACTGACAATGCCAAAAATAGAAGCAAAATTATGTGTGAAACCGACTTGGTTATACCCAGCATTCTAAAAAATAATACCAAAATAACAGAAACTGCAAGCGCATGCCCTATCGCTCATTTGTATCAGCACATTAGCGCACCTATCGCTCAATTCGGCACTTGCATTGCTTAAAAAATGAAAAAACGTGTATATCTTTGGTATTTTTTTTTTCGATTTTAATGTTAATTGATATCGATTTTGTTATTCGGTTTTTGTAATGAAAATTTCTAATTTTAATTACTGAGAAAGTTAGTTAGTTTTTCATGTATTGCGAAGGCGTAAAGGGCGTGGTTGAAACTAAAAACAAACTTAATTTGCCCACATAGTAGAAGGGTCTCTCTCTCAATCGACACGTCTGCGGATTGAGAATTTTGGTTGACTTGAATATGCCCTTTCACCCTGCGATTGTAGGGTATAATAAAAAAGCACAACAATTGCAGCTGACGCGCATATTAATTTAGCTAGTCGAGAGACGTGGAAGGTTGACGGCAAAAAAAACAAAAAAAACAAGTCATAACAAACTTCCCCCTCCCCCGGGCCAAACGACTAAGAATTGCAAACGAAGGCGTCACGTTCTTGGTCAAGGTCATCTGACAGTATGCTTGCCATCCATACTGATAGATAGCACCACCCAGAACCACTTCCCACTTAAATTTGATTGGTTCACAGCGTCCAGCATAACACCTTGTTCCCGGGATGATCCTCAATTGGAACGCTGCATAATCAATGCGGTGTATCAAGTGAAACCTTTGCTGGCCCATGGCAATCTCGGGGATGGCTATAGAACACCAGCGTTGGAGCCCCTCCAACTGGACAACATAGATCTGGGAAGGAACAGTCAGTTTCAGGCGGCATTCACTCAAATGGAGGCAAGGGGTGGCAGTAATTTTATAATCGATCGTTTGATGTGAGTGTGCTGAAACGAATGTAAACCGAATTGGTATTGAGTTCTTCTCTTTTTGGGACAGAGCCAAGCCCCAGGATATATCCTATGATCTTTGGCTAACTTTGCCACGCATTGACTTCAAGGGCAAGTACTTTATGCGTCTCAATTTGCTGCTATTGGACATCAAGGGGAGTGGAAATATGCGTGGCTCATGTGGTAAGTAAGCGAACCCATTCCCAATGGGGTAATCTCTTTGTCTCCATTCACACAGATAACGCCAAGGCGGCTGTCAAGATGCGTGGCACACGTTATCTAAGACATGGCCAGGAGTATGTCAAGTTCACCAAGATGTCCATGCGCATTCAGTTCAAGGACTTCAAACTTGATCTGGAGAATCTCTTCAATGGTGATGCTCTTCTCGGTGAGGTGGGCAACACCCTGATCAACAACAATCAGGATCTCTATCTGAATGAGATTATCCCAGGGCTGGAGCGTGGTCTTTCCAAGAAATTTCTAGATGTAGCTAATGAAATTTTAGCCACTGCCACATTCGATGAAATGTTTCCACCTGGTCGTACAGTAATCAATCCCATTGCTTTTCCCAAGCCAGGAGTTTCACAAAGTCCTGGACCGTCTATATTTGAGCCATCGTCACGTAATCCTTCGGGTGGCATCTTGGATCAATTGCCGCCTAGAAGTCCACAGCGTCCGAGCTCTCAGCCATCGGGTGGCATTTTCGATGATCTATTGCCGCCTGGTGGCGATGGTATTATAGATCCCAGATTGAATCTGGGCAGTTAGTTTCTAAGTACAATAAAGTTCTTCTTGTTATAATCTATTGAAGTGCTGCTCTATGGGCTGGGGGAGGGAGGGTTTGGGGTAGGTAGGGTATCAGCTGCAGTACAGTTGCGTCAAACCTTACGTTAATTTGCCAAAGACCTCTTAATGCCTTACTCCATTTGCCCGGTCCAGGTCCGAAGTCCTTTTTTTCTCTCTTCTCGAAGACGAGCCTGACAAACTTTTTAATCCGCCGCAAAGCTCGCACAGTTTTGCATATTAAGCGCAAACTTTCAGACTGTATAACGGCACCGGGGGGGACAGTTTAGGTACAGTCGCACTTGCACACACACACACACACACATTTTACACCTGTTCTAGTGGGTCAGGGCACGTAGTTGCGTCTCTCTCTCTCGAGGTTTGTGATTAATCACCGGCAACGACAAAGATGAATTTACAGAGATTTTTCCCGACAAAGTTTTTACTTTCGGTTTCTTTTGCGGGAAGCGAGGGTAGAGGTGGGTGGGTTGGGGGCGAGTTAATTGTGTTAGATGGATAAAAAGTGTTGCCTACTCTCTGGCTGGCGGCCTAATTAAATTCATGCGACACAGCTGTCAGGGCATTATCGACTTTTAGGCGCTTAATATTTCAAATGAAAATGTTTTTGATGTAAATAGTAGTGAGAGAGAGAGAGAGAGGAGACGTGCAGGGAGAAGGAAAGGGAAAGGGCAAGCAGGTCAAAGGAAACCCTTGGCAACTTTTTTTTTTTGTGTTGCTTTCCACTTGCAAAGTGTCGCCAGCATTAATTTCATTTATTAATTTTTAACTACGCCCGCGCACCAAAAAAAAAAAAAAAATAAAAGCAACTTGATGATAAATGGTAGAGGAGCAGGAAGAGAGCCAGTCCGAGAGTACCAAGTCCATCTCTAGGCCCAAACAAAAAACTGAAGGAGCCCTGCGAGAATCTTTTGCGTGGGACATTTTCGCTTTTCTTTTGTATGAAGAGGAGCTTCCTTTTTGCTTCTACTACCTCTCCTGTCCTGCTGCTGCTCCTTCTCCATCATCGTTTTGTTGTTGTTGTTAATTTTTTTAATTCTTTGCTTTTCACTTGAAAGGCGCTCGTGAAACGTGAAGAGATGCGCGCCATGGTCCGCTAATGTCCTTTCTTTTATCATTAAGTAGAAAACGTGGGCGGCGGATGATTTTGGGGTTGGAAATGTGAAAAAGTGGGTGGAGCTCTTGGTGAATGGAGATTGAATGGACAGGTATTTTAGGGGCTATTAGAGAATGTCGGTGAACGCGGGGGGAGGGTAAGGAAAAGGACATGCTCTTGTCGTCTGTTGTCGGCTTAAAGCTTGAAATGTGGCGTCTTTTTTTTAGATTGCAAAATATTCCTTCCATCCAAAGCTTTTGAAATTGAGTTTTAATAATTGATAAATTCCAACAAAAAATAATCAAAATAATCACATATCTAGAGAAATTGCATTGTTTTTTTTCTTTCTAGAGCAAGGCCAAATGCCATAAAAGAGGGCAAAAATAAGTCATTTCGAATACTATAAGCTCTTAACCGTATCAAAATCGGTATTGTGGAAAATAAAACAATAACCGAAATGTGCAATTTGTTTTTGGATCCAAAATTTGGTGCCAAAATTTTTTTTATTGTTCAGTATTTTGTTAAAAGACATGATCCAAAAAAAGGTAACATTATTTAATCAATTGTTTTTCATTCTTAAATTTTGTTTTCTTTGAGAATTTGTTACAGAATAGTCACACGAATGGTTTCTCTTTTCTGGGTGAGCTTGTATTCTGTATTATAAATTTAATAGTTTTGCATATTTATATATGTATAATCATCATTATAATAATATATATCAAAAATCTACGAAATCGCACAGTTTTTTTCGGCCAAATTAAAATATAAAATCGATTCCTTATTTATGGCAAAGTATAAACTCAATTAATTTAACTAATACTTATCGAAATTGAACTCCAATGACTCCGTAATGGCATTAAAACTTTATTAGATACAAGAGAAGAAATTCAAAAAGCACTTACCTCACATTCTTCCATTATTTTATCTTTTATATATGTATGTATATAAATACAGGGTGTCGGATTAAAAGTCTTTATAGTGATGTGCATCATTCCGATAGTTGAAAGAGATATCGAATTTCCCTAGAATTCAAAAATAGAAAATAAAATTAATAAAATTCCTGAAGTATAAAGAAAAGCAAGTTAGATAAATTGTTTTCATAATCACAAAAGGCATTAAATCAATAGAAATTGCAAAACGCAGAACGATTTTAGATGAAAGCACGATAAAAATGCCTTAAGTTTATATACCTTTTCAGTCCTTAAGTTTAAATCTAATTACATGTGTTTCCAACTCTCTATGTCTCACTTTGATGACCTCATACAAATAAATGACCCACAAAAAAACCCAAAAACCGAATCGCTCCCCATAATTCTATATCTCTCATTTCTTTGGTAAATATATACTTTTTACTCTATTCCCTCCCATTTGATTTGGTTTTTCGATGATTTTTCAATAAAACATAATGCGAGGCGACTTTAATTTTGAATTGAAAAGACCAACAGAATTTCCAATTATTTGCAATGTTAAATTAATCGAACATTTGTCTCATTCCTCGAACGCTGCTCACAGTCGCAAGTGCAGGCGAATTCGGCATTCGGGAAGAGATCCACTTTGGTGGGTGATTCGAAACGTTGCTCCAGCGAGGCATATTGCCTATTGCGGCGTACAAATTCCAGACACATCTTGTCATTGAATGGACGTGGCGCTTGATCCCCAAACTCTTTATATCTTTGGAATAACTCACGGATGATTTCATTCGGATACTTGAGATAGTTTTGCTGTATGGGATACGGTGTGGGTTTATCATTTCGACGCAAAGTCGTCTCGTCTTGGATCAGCGAGGTTTTCGCATTGTCATTCTCCCACATTCCCTTCTGAATTTGTCCCGTATGCATGTGATAGAAGACTCCTTCACCGTTCTTATAGCCACGGGCGAAATGCCCCTCATATCGATTACCATTAGCTAGGTGAGAATCATCTATGTGTATCTGAAAGAGATCCAAATCTCTTCTCACTCACCATAGAACTGTACTCCCAGGCCATGCCTTAGATCTGACTCCCATTCGCCCACATAGATGGCGCCATTGGCATACCATTGAATGCCCATGCCATGTCTTTGATTTCTCTGCCAATTGCCAAAGTAAACACATCCATCGGGATAGATCTGTTTGCCCTCGCCGCACTTCACGTCATTCTGCCAATTTCCAGCATAGATTAAGCGAAGTTCAGGTCCATATTTTCTCAGCATAGAGCCACTACCTTGACGCTTGCCTTGAGACCACTGACCTTCGTAGACCAATTGACCATCGGGCACTTTCTTATTGGCAAAGTCTTTGGCGGTGTGTTTCGGGGACGTCTTTATGCCCCAACCATGATGCTTATTGCATAACCAATATCCAGCATACGTTCCGCCGCCAGGATAATAGAAGGTCGATCTTCGGCCCGTACTGAAAACGCGTTTATTGGTACCAAAAGAACGCTCTATGCAAGTTCCCATTATGTGACCCGAAATTTGTGTAGAAATCGTTGTATAATATAGATTATATAGAGCAGAAAGGAAATGTTAACTGAGAGTTTACATTTTTGTTGGGTTGTTCCCGAATTTGACCAATATTCCACATATTTGCTTTTTGGTGTTTTACTTTTCGAAGCTAAGTTCGAATCGTTTTCGTTTTTCATATCGAACTGTGTTTTTTCACAACGATTTCTCATTGATTGTCGAGCGTAGGGTTGGCAAGGCAAAATTATGGCAATCGATAAATTCTGGTAAATTAATAACTGACCAATTGCTTAATATTGCTTTCAACATCTTTAAATTAAATAGAAAAATATTTGGAAAGTGAAATTTTCAACTGGTTTCTCTATATTTCAAATGTAATTTCCACTTGTTTGATGATGTATGTATGTCCTTTCAGGTCACTTCATATGATTTTTTGCTTATGCAAATTGAAAGCAAAATTTAAACGAAAAAAAAAATGTCAATGACACACTTGAAAAGTTATTTGGGGTTAGAACCCCAAAATAATCATGATAATAATTTGTGCGAGAAAAAAGGAAAAAAGGTGAAGTGCGGACACCTGGGTCTGGGGTCAAGAGTGCGGCTGCTGCTGCTGCTGCTGATGTCACTCAAATTAAATGCTTCTCATGCAAATTTTGTGGCCCAGTTTATGGACCGCTGGGAGATGTGGAAATTAAATAAAGGCTAGCGAATATGTCGATGATAATATAAGAAGGTCCAAGTGCTTGTTGATTGAATTCAAGGATATGTGCTGAAGACATCTTGAAATCTATTAAAATATGGGTGTGTAAAAACTAACTTCGATGATTATAATTTGCCACCCTTTCCATACACTCTCGTGCCATTCTGTGGCAAAGAAAGGAAATGACAAAAAAAAAAAAAACTAGAACCGTTGTGAGGGTAACAACCCTTTGGATATCATTTGCATAAAATGCAGCTGGCAAAAAAAATGTGTAGTGTCGTTTTTTATGTACACATCCTCTCGTTACCCTTTTGCCAATGGGCTACATTGATTCGAGGAAATTCTCTTCGAGGTGAAAGGAATATTCATTAGGAAGGGTATTGAAGAGTTGTGTGATGGAAATTAGTTTGGTTTTTGATTACCATTTCCATATGCAAATGCATCCGGAACTAGAGTTTCGTGTGCCTAGCTCGTGGCAATCCTTTTATATGATAATTTTTAAGCGCATTGACACCAATTAATATTCTAGATTCCAAAACTATCAATCAGCTGTCTCCCTCACTCTCACCCCCTCTCTAGGACTTGGACTGGAGGACTTTCATTAATTATTCGCCGAATTTGAATGGGAAAAACAATCGAACACGATTAATAATTGAGTAAAGATTTCTCTGTCAAAGATTGCTTAGGCAACTCAACGGTTTTTCGGATACGTTTTCGGTTTGGTTAACTTGTAGGAAGTGAAGCGAAGGATTCTCTCTCTCTCTCTTTGGCTTGCGGCAAAATAATTGCAAGTGACAGGCGCTTTAATTTTTCTTCCTCTTTGGCAGCTTATTTTTAGATGAACTGGGTCTCGAATGGGAGGAGCAGAAGCTGGGCCTGGGCCTGGTTGCCATGTTTATGATAAACTTAATTCAGTGTAAATGAGTGAACCCCCCCACACACACACACAATCTATGTGAGGGGGGCGAGAGTGGGGAGGGGTAACCACAGGTTTTTTGGGGAAAAACTTCTGCCTCTGCTCCTCTGTTTTTCCTGTGTGTCTTGTTTTTTTCGGAAAAAACTTCAAATAAACAAATCATTGAAAGAAAATGCAAAAGAAAAACAACAAATAACAACAAACAGTAAATGGTGGAAACTTTTTCGTTTGGCCTCTTTTTTTATACAGTTGAATGGAATGGAAAATTTTAATTGCTCTGTGTATATGAAAGTCCTCAAAGATGATGAAGAAGAAGAAGAAAAAGCTCCTTGCTGATTGTGAGACGAGACTGTACTTGAAAGTGAATTCAAGACATACTCGAATAATCTATCTAAGAAATTTTATTACACTTGGAAAGAAAAGGAGTGTGGAAAGTGTTACCCTTATCCCCAAGTGAAATTCCCCCTATGCGCCCCCCTCCCCACCCCCCTTTTTCAACCCTAATGAAATTTAAATTATTGCAAAACGCACACAAGCGCAAATGAGGACAGAATGCGACACGCACATACATGAAAGACGCAAATTTCATTGCCGTTTTCTCATTAAGCTGATGTCAGATGACGACGAACACACAGCAAGAGAGAGAGAGAGGGAGAGCCAGAGACAAAGTGTGAGAAAGAGAGAGAAAATGAACTGGAGCTGCTGGAGCTAGAGTCGGGCGGCACACACACGGGTGCCATAAATTATTCGTGTGCCAACCCTTGGAAAAAGCAGAGCGAAAGTTTTTTTCTTCTTCTCAACGAAAAACACAAGAGGAAGAAGGGTGGGGTGGAGGGGAGGTTAGGGGGGGGTGGGCGAAAGCAGACGTCGCGGTAGCATTTGTTATAAATTAAGTGATGGGGGTTGCCATTTTCCATATCTCGCTTTCTCTCGCTCATTATAGCGCGCAAGCTGGCAACCATACGACATTTACCGTTGCATCAAAGTCGAAAAAAAATACTCACCAGATGATCCCGTGACAAAATCTACACTCTTTATCTTTTTTAGTGCATGGAAATGTTTAATGAATAAGAAATTTGCATATTTCCAAAGGGGTTGGTGGAAAACAAAGCAAAGATTTCCGACTAATTGCCCGTTTCCATTTACTAAGGGTGGTTTTTGCCTCCACACCGCCCCTCCAATCTTTTCACTTGATAGGCTGGACAATTTTCAATGGCTTTTGTTTTAACCCTTTTGACTCAACCCTTGCCCACTCACTACAACTGGACAGGGCAATCGAGCGAGCAACCAATGAACTTTCATCAGATGACCCTAACCCTTTCGCTTTTCCCTTTTTATTTTTTAAGGGGTAGTGCGTCACTCCACCCGAACTCTGTGCATTCCTCCTCCAATTGGAGGAACGGCCTCAAACATAGAATATCGTTGGATTTTTCTTCATTTCTATGTTTTTTGTGGTGGGATGTAGGAAATGTATAACGGAAAAAAAACTTTGATTTCATTTGATTTGCATGCGGCAAAGTTTCTTCAACTGGAAAGCACAACAACACAGCACACCAAGTAAAAAGAAGTATACGAAAGAAAAAAGAAGTATACGAAGAAATCAAATTAACAGTCCAGTGATTATTGTCAAAAGAGAGAAGAAAAAAAACAACAAGTGCTCCCCCACTCTCCTTGGCAATACGGGAAAAATAAAAATTAGAAAAGGGCATAATTTTAATGAACTTTCTTATTTTGTGGAGAGCCTCCTTCTGGACCTGGACCTCTCTGCCTAGTACGGAATCCAGAGCAGCTGTCGAAAGGACTTACAAGTTTGGTACTCCTCCGCCTCCTCCTCCTCCCTTTTCTCCTTCTGCTGCTTCTGCCCACTTCAGCCTCAGCTTTGATGCGAGTTGTTTTCAAAAGGACTTTAGCCAAACAACACAAAAAAACGAAAAATGGAAAACTTCTTGAATGTTGATCTTCTCCAGAGATGGAGTGGGAGGCCGATGTTGAGACAGAGGCAGCTAGCTACCTGCATTAATCACTTCCACTCAATCGATGATGCTCCGTTAGCCGCGTGCCTGTCCCGAACCTCGAACCTCGAACCCCGACCCCATTTGCCAACTGTAAAACGAAACATACATATCTCAAATTGCGACGGCTGCAAGCCAAGAGCAGGTGAGCGCGCCCTTCTTACTTTTTTTTTTCTCAATAGATCTTTACGCAATTTTCTATAACGACAATTGCGAGAGGCAGAGGACTCGGTGCCTCATGCCTCACTGCCCGCCAAGTGTCGTTGCAAATGAAGTGCCAAACGAGACAAAACCAACCAAAGTGCAACTATGCGAAATCTTTATGCAAAATGTAAAGAATATTGAGCGGGAGAGACGAGAGAAGAGGAGTGAGAGAGGAAGGATAAAGAAGATGCATATCGGGAGTAGAGAGACAGCTGGCTAGTGAGATAATTATCATTCTATGTATTACATTAGGCCAAAGACACTTAATATATAGTACAAACATACTTATACCGTTAGAAAATCGTTGTAGAGAAATTTAGAAAATATATATGAAATATATTGTAAATTTTCATTATCCTTATATTTAATAAGAGCGGTTTGGTTCAAAAGACTCGTTACACAACACTGTTTTTGAATCGTAACTTCTTTAGAATCGTTGCGAATTGGACTTCCATGAAACGAAAACGAAAATTAATGTAACCTTCTGGTAAAAATGGCCTTTTGGATGTTACGTAACGCGTGGGGAAGGGGAGGCTGTCGAGGAAAACGCTTTAAAGAGGAGTCAAACATCTTCCAAAATGGTATTACGTAATACTTTAACGGGTTTTAAGGTACTTGTCATAATTATTATATGCTAATTTTGATATATGTAATAATATGAGTAAAGGAAAAAAATATTAATGCAAAAGAAATCATAAATTGTTAAAATAAAGATAGGTTAAAGTTAAATTTTCGGCAGGGTGAGTCATGATATGGTAAATCGGAGTCCAGTGTCTTATAATTATATAGTATCTTCTTAATGATCTTACGTTTATTATAATTGATGTAGGATATAATCTTTTAAAAAGAACATGAAGACAAATCGTAATTATCAAAATTATAAAATCTTTCGGTTTTGAAGATAGACTTATAGGACTGGCTCAGATTCCTATTTGATATAACATAGTATTGTGATGTGATGTAAATATAGTAAAATCTATAATGGTAAACTATCAATCGTTGATATTTTGATTTTTAGAAACCTAGTATCAAAATCATTACATTATAGAATAGTGTTCTTAGAAATTACACAAAACAAAATTCTTTCAAAATCACAAATTTTTAGTCCAATACATGGACCTTTAAATTCAAATTTGAAGATCCTTGGTTCTAATGAAGAGCAAAAGAAGAGAAGCATACTTTGATGGTTCTACTAATATTTTATTCTAAAACAGTTTTTTTTCTTCGAATATTATTGGCCTTCAAATAATTATAATTAGAATTTATAGTTAAGATATTTTCTTATAACTATATACTTATAAATACATAACTTTTCGATATAGTATAAATTGAGTAGCGTGAGAATTGTGTAAAATTATTTCTATAATCTGGAATTGAAAAAGTGTTTCAATTCTTTCTTAACTGTTTCTTTTTAAATAGTATTTGGGCATTTTTTAACCAATTAGTTATATTGGATTCACCTCAAGAATCGTTTGAAGAATTTCAGTAGAAAAGTGAAACCCATTCGAAGTCCCATCGAATGCTATTCTCTGAGTCACAAAAGGGATAACCGGCTAAATGAAATAAATGAAATGATTGATTGGGTTTTTGGATAGAATAGTTGCATCAGTTGTCCTTTTGGCCTTTAGAATCTTGCCTAATATTTTACGCTCATTTGGGGTATTAAAAAAAATAGAAGAAGGAAAACAACAAGCAATAAGAGAACAAAAAAAACCTAGCGGATTTTTCTGCCAACCCCCGCTCCGCACAGTGTCCTTTTCCCTTTAACTCTTGAACACAGAAGGTCCACGACGAAGACAATGCGAAACGGATGGGAAAACTAAAACCCACGCCCGCTTGACATTTGGCTGCTAAACAAACAAAAATACTGCAAAAACGAAAATAGTAAAAAAAAGAAGAAATCCCGGTGCAGGAGCAGGTCAATCAAAAGGTTGCACACATCCTTCGGTCTTTCGAGGTTTTGCCTGTTGGTGTTGCCTTTCATTAGAGACATAAATAAATTTTTGAATTGAAACTGAAATTGTGTCATTTCATGCCATTGCGAGGGTGGGAGGGAGATAGGAGAGTAGGAGGCGTAGGCACACACACACACACACACACACACAGACAGACACCTGGACCCATCCTATATTGCTTTTCAAGGAGTTTTCTCTTCGTCCTTTTGTGTGTACTTTGGGCTGCCTCTTAACTGTCATTTTTAATTGTTTGCCTGGCGCACAATGCGTTTAACGGTTATCAGCAAAGAGCGAGAGAGAGAGAGATTGGGAGTAAAATAATTTATCGAAAATTCATTCGGTTTTTTTTCTTTCTTTGCTCTCGGTTATTTTCTCTGTTTTTTTTTTTGGGGATTTTTATGGCCTTCTGAACTCTTGACGTGGCCAGTTCCTCCTCCATTAAGCTTGCTTTTAAGTGCCATTCCATCTCCATCTCTTGCACTTGAAATTTTTGCCTGTGCACAGCAATTTCTGCTTCATCGTTGTCGTGGTCTCTCCTTTTATTCTCTTTGGTTTTCCAATCTTAATTTTTTCTTTCTCTCCTCTTTTTCGTTTCGGGTTTGCTTCTTTCCTTTCTTTTTTTTTTTTTGTTTGGGGTTGAAAATAATTCATTTATGCAAATGAGGGGTGTTTAAAATTAAGCAAAGAGCACGTAGGCCGAAAGTAGCAACAACAATCGGCCATAATGAAGAAGAGGAAGAAGAAGGAGGTGAGAGAGAAAGACACCGATAAAAAGGGAGCATAACAAAATGAGCGTGAGAGAGTGAGAGAGCGAGCGAGCGAGCGAGAGAGAGAGAGACAAGTGTAAGAAGCTTGGCAAGGGCATTGGAAAAAGATAAAAACAAAAGATTTGCCAACCCCCTTACACCCTCTCTACCCCACCCTCCACTGACTCCAGAGTACTCTCATCTTTTCGGGGTATAAGTTACAATTTGTAAGAAATTTAATGGCATTCGCACGACCCTCAAGTGGCAACGCCAAAAAGTAGGCTAAAGATTCTTTTTCGCCACTAAAAAAACTTAAACTAAAAATCTTCTTTAGTTCTTCTTCACTCTTAAAGCTTACAATTTCAATTTGTCTCTGGGTCAAACTGAGGAGTTTGGGTTCGTTTGGGTTCTTGTTTGTTTTTGCTACACGCGCATAAATAAATCTCATTTGCTACAAGGGGGATGTGTGTGTGTGTGTGTGTGCGAGGGGGAGGAGGGGTGGCGACCATCAAAGTTTGACCAATGGAAATTTGTTGATTTTTGTGTGGCGTTGAAGTTTCACTGAAGATAAATGGCAATGGTATTAATTAAGTTGTTAATTTACCATTAAGCATACGAGGACGACTGCCGACGCACGTAAAGTACACACAAACCGAGAGCGGGGGGAAGAGTGGGGATAGGTAGGTGGTGTGGCATGCCCCCCCCAAACACACACACACACATGTGTAGCCACTGACAGCACTTGAGAAAATTATGTGCCCAGAGGCAGAGCATTTAACCTTTCAGCATTGTGTTGGATATACCAGCCGATTTGACTTGAATAACATTTACCATATTATATGCAAAGTCAACCGCAACAGCAGCACGCGTCACACACACATGTGGGTGGGTGTGTGCGTGTGTGTGTGTTGCAGATTAGCATACAAAAAGAAGGAAAAAACCACATACCAAAATGCATTACAAATCGTTTTGCCCCGCTTTCCACACTTTGCCTTCACCCTCAGTTAAAAAATCAAAAAAAAAAAAAGGATTCGCACGACCTCACACACACATATGTGTAGAGGTGCCCCTTCCCCCCACCAACTCCCTTAACACACACATGTGAAACTGAATTTCGCCCTTTTTCTCGTTGCCGCTAATAGAGCGTAATAAATGTCATGTTTTGCCTCGGATCAGACTGAGGCACTTCCTTTTTGGTCCTTTGTATGGCCACGACTTCTGTGTTGTCACATTCAACGACTTGTGGCAGGGTCACACACACTCACACACACACATGTGTGTGAAGGACAAGCGGAACCCTTCCGTAAAGGGGCGAGAAGTGAGCTGTTTATTTGCCAATAGGCAAGGCAAAGGCACTTTAGACCTGATTTCCAAATCGATGATTGATAAGCTCAAGTTAACCCACAGGCGATATTGTTTTTGCAAGAGAGAGAAAAGTGTCTGGCAATTTTCACCATATGTTCGGGGCAATTTCTTATCAAAGTGAAAATGATTTGCTTTACATTTTGTGAAGTTTGCAATGAAATTATTCGTTTCAGAATATAAGGGTTAGGTCCCATTACTTTTTATTGATACATAATAAAAAAGTTAAGAAATCGAATAAATGGAAAGTTTTAGGCTAAAAGTTTCTTTTTATCTGATTGTCAGTTTTGAGTTTTGTTTAATTTCAAGGTTTCTTTTTCAACAATTGAAAAATTTGGTAATTTGTGAATAACTTAAAAAATTATTAATATATATATTTTTAAGTATTACTAATATTACTAATTTTATAATTAGAATATTAAATAAATACCTATGTATGTTGCATATTAAGTTAACAAAGTAAGTTCATTATTACTAATTGTTATTTTAAATAAATATACTTAATAAGAAATTTAGACTAATTTTATATTGATTAGAAAAAAAGAATTATGCGGACTCCCAAACAAATATGTCTATGAGGATTCCTTGGCGACTCCCATATAAATTTTGTCGACGTGGAATCCCTAGCGAGTTTTATATAAATTTGTCTTTAAGGAAACCCTGAGGTCTTCCATATAAATTTGTCTTTGAGGCATCTCTGAAGACTTTTATAGAAATTTATACCAGAGGAACTAAATAAATTTGTCCTTTAGGAAGCCCTGAGAAATCCCATATGAATCCCAATCCAGAAGTAATCCCTGGGGACTCCCATAAAAGTTTTTGACTGAGACATACATCTATATCTGGTTCATAATCCAAATATATATTACTTAAATTATTAAAGCTTAACTAATTTAGAATTAGATTTGATCTCTTTCCATAGTAAGAACTTCTGTTAACGAATTTCGATGGTTTTATTCCTTATAATATTTAAGAACTGGTGGGCTATGAAGAGGACAGAAAGAATAAGAGGGCAGATGGCATTTCTATATTGATGTGGAATACAGACTAAATTTCCAGAACTTAATTTACATAATTAGTTACAAATTTAGACCATAAAGTAATAGCTTATTAAATTTGTAAAACTTTCAAAGGCAAATTTCAAATTTAAACTAATTTTGAAAGCATTTTGCATTCTTCATAGGACTGAAAGATCTTTAAACGACTTGTAATTACGAAATTTATATCCATTTCAATTACAATTACCATTCCATTTATGTTTTTGGCCTACTGACAGTGGGGAAACACGGCAAATAAACAAATAAACAGAAAAAACATCATCATATTATGAACTATAAAATATTCATATGCATTTCCAACCTGTGTGTGTGTGTGTGTTTATTTGTATCCAGAAAATACATTAACAAATTCGTCGTCGAAGAAGGTGCTTTTCTCGTTGACATGGCCTGGCACTCATCTAATTGCATTAGCAGGAAGCTTTCCCTCAGATATTGCTCAAATATGCAATTTCTTCTTTGCTAGGCATATGTAGTACACACACACCTTCTCCCATCTCTCCACCCCCCATCGCCCCCCTCAGCGACTTGTCTGTCTGTCTGTCATTTCAAATTTTATGACATTTTTATTCGCTCTGGGTGTGTGGGTGGGTGGGCGGTGGGAGGTAGAGAAATATGTCAACGCTATGTGCGCACCTATGCCAAAGTCAAAGTCCTTCCCCCGTGGGGGTCACTTTTTACTTTGGAAACATGTTGATTTTATTTTTATATATTTTTTTTTTTTTTTGGGGGCTTTTAAGTTTTTATAACTGTCATAATTGACGTAATTGTTTTGGGTAGTTTTGTAGGTAAAAAAAATGTGAAGTGAAAGCATTTCAGTGTCCTCTTGCTAATAAACAGGCACTTAAACAGGTGAAAAGATTTTTGGAAATTTTCTTGCCATTTCAAAGATGTAAATTTAATTGCAAGAACTCATGTCAGCAGATTTTCAATCAATTTATTTTCAATAGCAAACGCAACTGTACCGCAACTCATTACAAGTAGATCAAAAGAGTTGCCAAGGATATGACAGGAAAGCCAAAGGAAGGGAGCAGACACAGAGACAGACAGGAAACTTTGACGGGAAGGAGAGAAGGGGGGGGGGGAGGGGGCGGCGGCATTAAGGGGGAATGCCGCCAAATTGCAAACTTAATAACAAACGCCTCGACAAAGAGAAAGTGCCCAGAGGGGCGAAAGGGAGAAGGGCTGCTGATGCTGAAGCTACGTAATGAAAACGAGGCAAATGCAAATGAACAAAAGGCAACACATATACCACACACACACACACACACACACACACACACACTCGCAGACAGACAGAGCAGAGCAGAGCATCTCTCGTCAACAGAATCCTTGACAGGAAAATCAAAGCAGCAAATGAGAAAAAAATAAAAACCAAGCCAAAGCCAAAGCTAAGGAAACGCATTGAGTAAGCAAAAGGAGAAAAAAAGAAAAAAAAATTAAATTAAAATATCGATCAACAGTCGACGGAGGTAACGAACTCCACAGCTCCCAGCTCCATAGCTCCCAACCCCTTTGGCTTTGACTTTGGGGATGTCCTCGTTCCTATTCTCTCTCTCTCTCTAAAATTAAAAGCATCTTTGATGAGGAAATTGAACTGGCATGTAATGTAAGAAAACATTATCCTGGGTGCCGCCTGCTGCACCACCACACGCTTAATTCATCTGCTACCCACACATACCACCCACACACACACCACCCACACTCTCACCCCCCCCTCCCCTGAGGCCTTATCCTTTGCTGCTTCTCTACACTTTTTCTCATTTCTCTTAATTTCATTCACCCTTTGCAAATGAACTGGCTGCGTGGGCATAAGAAAACCCAAATTTTTTACATTATCCCCCCATGCGACGGGGCGACGTCGGCGTCGATGCCAACGTTGACTGCGCTGTTGACGTCTGCGCCGGCGCTATTCAAATTTTCTACTTTTGCTTTACACGCGCGATTTTCCTTGTTTTCGCTTTTACATTTTTTAATAGCTAAAGAATTTTTTTTTTCTTTCGTTTTTCTTTTTTTGTTGTTTTTCGAAGGGTGGCACATTTTTTATTTTCCCTCCCCCACCCCCACCCGCACCCAGAAGGACGACAATGACAACCCTGCCAAGCCACTTTTCAACTGTTTCCTCTGTCTGACTCTGACTCGACTCGGCTCGGTGTGTGTGTTGGTGTGTGTGCGGGTTGTGGCACTTAAAACGTTTTCCAGACCAAAAAAACTTGCTCCGCCGATGATGTCCTTCTCCCCCAACCCCCAACCTCCCACTCCCCCTTCATACTCCGCGACGGCCGCCATCCGCACTTGCGGGTATTAAACTTAATGTTGATAGTGTAATTTTATATTTAAGAGAACAGCAAAAAAGCGTTAGGGTTGCGAGGGGGTAACGTTTTTTTGGCTAGTCGAAGCGCAGCTGCTGAAAAGTTTTTCTTTTTTTTTTTTGTGGGTCTGGGTCTGGGTCTCTGGCAAAGCCAAACGCTCAACGGGTTCTAATTGAAGTCAAGTTGCTGGTAGAGTGTAAGGGAAGGGAAGAGAGGAGGGAGTAAGGCGTTTTTTTTAGGCGTGGGAAAAAGGTTTCTAATACAATTTAAATAGATCTCGATCGTAACTAACGCTTGGATCTGGAATGAGAATGGCAATTAAGCTAAGCATTTCTAACGATGAATATTAAAATCGATTTTGGTGACTCATTGTCATATATTTTTTTCTGCATTCCATTAGAATTTATGGATTAAAAGGAATCTTACAGTTGTATGAGGAAGAAGACTGAATTTGAAACTTATGAGATCCCATTTTTTTTTTAAGAGGAAAAACCAAACATATTTATTCCTTGATCCAATCTACACAGCAAACAAGATCTGTAGTATTTTTAGCATAAGTCAAATAAAGTTATATTCTAGGTATATAATTTTAGTTAATTTGATTAGCTTTCTGCGACTAAATGTTTTTTATTTTATACCGGGAACAATATACCAAAGTCAAATCAGGTCCTATAATTTATAGAATGCAATCATTCACAATGCATTTCGAAATTTTAAATTGATAATCGAACAATTGCAAAATTAATGTTTCTAATGATTCCATTCTGTTGATTTATATTAACAATAAAGAATACGCTTCAAATTTTCGAATTGAATAAGAAGCATTATTTAGATAGATCAATGCATAACATTTTAAAACTATTCATCTTAAATTATTCCTTCACCGTTTTGCTTCAATCAATGTTTAAACAGTTCGCCTTTGTATTCTGTAATTACATATCTTGGAATCGAATAATTGCCCCAAATCAAGCTTAGTATTAACTACTATATAGTAACGAATACTTGCCCCAAATCAACCTTAGTATTAACTACTATATAGTGCTCATCAAGAGCTATCATTTTCCCTTTGTCAAAATAAAGTATTGTAGTGTTTTGGCATACGTTTTTTTGCACTTTGAATAAAGAAATAAACATATATTATTTATTTGATAGTTTTAGCCACCTATTTTGTTTTCAAATTTGTTTAAAATTTATAAAAGCATGCACGGGCAAATAAAAAGTGAGCAGGTTGTCTGCAGAGCCATTTCAAGAACCACCAAGATCTATCATCAGCAGACTTAGCTAACGACCGTAGAATTGCAAGGCCATACCTTTATTTTAAGGCTAAAACTAGTTGGGAATTGCAATATATATTATGTATCAAAAGTATCAAAAGCAAGATCAAAAGATTTCATCTATATTTTTCTTATAACAAATATTTTAAAATTTGTCAAATCATTTGAATATTTATTTTCATCAAGATTATAATCGTTTGATATTCTTATAATATTTTTTTTGTTTTTTATAATTACAAAATTAATACTACAGATGTTTTGGTCTGTGTCTTTCTCAAATCTACGTTCTCAAAGCATTTTAGATATGCATACTAAATTTTTAGGCAGACTTTATGATGTAGTTTATATCTTATTGATTGAAAGACATCTCTCTGTGCAATGCATAAAGTAAAAAATCAAGAGATACATTTCTCTTTGTTTGTATTGCATTTCATTTAAAGTTTTCGAATTTCACCAAGTAATTAAAATTTTCTTAATTCGGATTGAAATTCATTTACTCCAGAAACCAAGTGATTAAAATCCCGTGACTCTGGAATATTATCCTTATAGATATTACTTTTCTAAATTTGGCTCTTAGATATCTTTATCACAACTAAAATCCTTTTAGGCGAGTTTTATTGTTCGATTCTATGTATATACATATGTATATGTGATTTCTCATGCTAAACTCTAAGAGATACAAAATGTAAGCTGAAAACTGATGCCAGGAAACTATTAGTTCCCTCCCAGAACTTTTTACTTTAAGAAGCCCCAATCCTTTTTCAAGCATCGTCTAAGAATTTTCTCCATTTTTAAATAAAGTTTTCACTTCAAGTTGAGCAAAAATTCTTAAAACGCAATTCAAAGTTTCGCTATCAATCGGGAATTCCTCAGCCAGTCTCAACTCTTGCTCTTGGCTAATTTGAAGCATCTCTCTCCAGCTGCCTTCTGCCTGGTGCTTGGCGCTGCTGCTGCTGATGCTGCTGCTTAGCCCTTCCTGGCGATGCTTAAATAGAAATTACTTCATCGATTTTTTTTCTCTCTTCAGAGATTTTCTGTTTTACCCACTCCCTCCCCACCCTTTCCTCCCAGGACTTGTCTCAAATAGGCCGCTGGCAATGAGCAGAGCAAACCAAAAAAAAAAAAAAAAAACGAAAGAAAGAAAAAAATGGGCCTGACGCGAACTTCCGTCGTCGCCCACAAAAGATAGAAGCAAGAAAGGAGAAGAAAAAAAAAAACTTCTGGCACACGCAGCTTTTTTTTTATTTTTTGCTTTTCCTTTTTTTTAATTTTTTAAGGGTAGCTCTTAACAATTTTTTTTTTTCATCTTGCACATCCTTTCGTATCCTTGCTTGGCTGCTTAAATGAAAAGTCGCCGTCAATTACAAGGCTGCCACGCGTCGTCGCAGAGCAAGTGGAGAAAAAAAAACCAAATGAAATTAGACAAAAAAATGAGGAGAAAAACTTGCAGAAAAAATGCAGCAAAAAAAATGTCACCAAAAGTCAGCAAACACACGAAGGACGAAGGATGCTTAATCAAAATCCTGTGTAAGCAAATTTGCCACGCAAATGAGCCACGCCGAAGGGGCCAGAGAAAAAGTGGAGAAAAAAAAGGTAGACACTTGAAAATGGAAGAGAAAGAGAGAGAGAGAGAGAAGTGCAGAGACGTGTCTGGGAATTTTAGTTGGTCATTAGATAGTTTTAACAGGATAAATCCTTTTGTCCTTTGGCCCTTTTGTCTTGCTTGCTGATCTGGGAAACGTTTTGTAACTCTTTCAGAACCGAGAGAGAGGAGAAAGAAAGATCTCAATTTGTGTGGATAGATAAGTCAGGTTTGCGCTGTCAAGAAAACTTTCCACTATTGTGTATTATTTATTTTTTTTTTTTTTGTGTTGAAGCTTTTTTCTTCTTTGGTGGATTTTTGGGCCTTTTGTCCACCTGCTGTGCACGTGTGTTTGCCTGGCTGCCTGCCTTGGTCCTGTCAATATGTTATTTGGCTCACGGAAGTAACCTGATTTCTTAGACAAAAGTAAACCCCCAGAAAGGTTGCTGGTGGGGCAAAGGCAAACTGAGTGTGTGTGTGTGTGTGTGTGTGTGTGTGTGTGTGTGTGTGCAAACTGCAGTGTTTGAACATGTGTCCCTTCCTCAGCTTGACCATATTATTATTTGCCCAAGGCATTTACATGAGACTGGAGAGGCGGAGAGACTGGGAGTCCTTCCAAAGGTCAGCAGCGCCACAGGAGATGTGTCAGAAACAGGAGCAGGAGCACCAAGAGAATCCTTTGATAGTTCTTACCTTCGAAGCAGCTGCTGTCAGAAATGTTAATAGGCGTAAATGAGACGCCCAATGAAGGGAAAACTAATTTCCGCCTTATACCTCATCACAACAGAGACGACGTCGTCGTGTGCCACAGACGCATCCTTTACGCAAATTGCATGCCCAAGGATCCTTCGTTCGCCTCGTGTGCGGCCTCTAAGCCAGGATTATCTATCATATGGAAAACTCTAAAAGAAAGAAGTATATGAATATAAGAAAAACTGCAAACTGCAGGCAAGAGTCAGTCAATAGAGAGAATCGTAACCGAAACCGAAACCCTTTTCGAAACAATTCCAAATCCCAAATTGCAATCCCAATTCCTGGTCATAGATCTCGTCGCTCTCCTCACTTTTTGGGGTGTTGTTTTTTTTTCTCTCTCCATATATTTATCCCAGCAGCCGGCATTTGCATACCAACAAAAAAAAAAAAAAAATTAAATATTCAAAAAAAGTGAGACTGTGCCTGGCAGGACACACGACAGACGCACCGCACCCCTCAGGATTTTTTTTCCGTTTTTTTCTGAACTGTTACCCAGACAACTTTACACTGAAAGTCCTGCGGCTGGGGACAACCCTTTTGAAAGGGTTTTCCACAACTTTTAATTTGCATTTGCGTCTGCTTGTTGTTGTTGTTGGGATTTCGAAAATCAAGTTTTTAACTTACCCCAGACGATCCTTTCAATGCCTGGATTTCGTTTTTTTTCTGGTACAGTTCTTTTTTTTTTTGGTTTTTTGTATTTGACAAGTGAATATTCATGTAGACGGAGACCCCTGCAAGGGTTAAACAAAAAAAAAACGTGGGTACTTTAGCATGTGCTCGGGTAGAATAATTTGGGTTGATGTGGCCAACGGTATGAAAAAATGAATGAAGGCAAAAAAAAAAAGAGTTGAATTCACATTATGTTGGCCCATATACAGGGTGTTATGCAATAATAGAATTGTTCTTTGTATGATGGAGAAAGTAATAAAAAAATAAGTATAGACATTAGACATTAACGAAAATTGATATGGTAGATAAATAAAGCAAGTTCCCTCGTTTTGGAATGAACACCCTTTGGTGTAATGTTATATTGCACAAGATTCATATATAGACATATACAGGGTCTGGGTAGAAAATAAGTTACTCTTCGCTACATAAAAGTGAATGAAATAAGATGGAAAAACTTAGATCTGGATTAATATTAACAGAGATTCATTTAGAAAACTAGGGTATAAATATATACAGGGTGTTTCTGAAATTATAGTTCATCTACTTTCAGGTAGATAACTTCGCCAGGTGCATGAACTAGTCCAGAATAGATGGAAGAATTTAAGTATGGAATTAATAACAAACGATTGATATAGAACATTATATACAGGGTGTTTTTAAGCAATATAGGTGGACAAAGTTTCGATAAATACATACTCAAATCCAGAATAGATGAAATGACTTGGATAATTTTATTATATATTACTATACATTAATTAGAACAATGTGTACAGGGTGTTTTTGAATAACATAGTTCACGTTCAATGTTTTAAATTTTGTTTATCAACAACACTTCTGACTGAATCAGATTTCACATAATAAACAAATTGTATGTAACTGAACAAGAGAATCAGGTTAAAAAAAACATGGTAAGAGAAATACCAAATATTAAATATTATAAGATATACAATTTAGCTCTTAATTTATTTTATTCGCCATAAAAATATATTTCTTTTTGAAAAATAAGGCAAGCGGTTAAGGGTTAAGGAAACTCGGCTCGAGGTCATTTTTTTAGTAGCAAACAAAATGTTGGTAGGTTCCCTAACGATGCTAGAATCGCAATGCCACTACTAACTTCAATGATAAAACTAGTTGGGAATTACAACTAGATAAAGCGAAAAAAAATAAATAATAAAATGATAATTTCCTAGTTGGCGATTACAACTAGATAAAGCGTAAAAAAAGAAATAATAAAATGATAATTTCCTAGTTATTAATTTTTGTACGCATAAATTGATCAAAACAATGAAACCCCAATTCAAGAACTGCAATTTACATGTTCTAAATTAGTTTAAATTTAATCAACTTTTAACTTGGATGTTAATACAGGCCAAGGGAGGGAACTGAGAAAAATGTTCATAAATAATTTTAAGCAAAATTTCAATTGAATTACTATTTCAAAAACCAGAAGGATCGTACCTGATTTACTTTATATTTCTTTAGTTAAAGGTCTTAATCATTTCCCAGGCACTAGTTTAGTCATTTGCTTCCCAATTTCGAGAAGATATTTCTTTATTTTTTTATAGCTAGTTTTCAGCTCTGTCTATGCAAATCGTTCTAGATAATCAGAATTTCACTGTGGATTCCTATATACAGAAGCTTTTAAATGGCATATTTTGAATACATAAATTTCTGTTGTATAGAAGGTACTTTTCGATGAATCTTGTGCCACTTGTCTACGTCCGAGTATATGCAGTAATGAACAAAATTAAGCTGCCAGACACCCTGTAATTCATTCTCTCAAGTTTAGAAGGCAAAAAAAAAGCAACCCATTCATTCAGCAGCTCAGAATATCCGCTTAAAAAACTCAAAATTCATAAAACTTGGCAACCAGCAAAAAAGAAAGAACGAAAAAAAAGAACGCATAAAAAACGTGGACCCAGACAACGCGACGCACAGGATGCACGGCAAAAAAGGGTTGAGATTGCAACTTGAAAATAAAAAATACAACAAAAAAAAACGGAGGAGAGGAGTGAAGCGAGATGCCACGCAGTGTGGCATGCAAAACGAAAGTTAATCACAAAATACATTACGCTGAATATAAAAAGTAGATGAACAGAGCACGAACAAAAAGCGAAAAACGAAAAAATGAGGCAGACGCGCGACGTGTATGTATATATATATTATACTTCTTTTTTTGTTGTTGTTGTCGTTGTGTGTGTGTCCTTTTTTTTATTTTTTGCTCCTGTGAGGGGTTAACTTAATTTATGCGCATCGTCGAGCTGAAAGCGTGGCAGCGAAGCTAACGTCTCTGTGGCAGAGAGAGAGAGATGGGGAGACGGTGGCTGATTATGCAGCAAGCGGGGGCAACAACGTGAAATGTTTTTCGCGTTCTTCGCGCTTTTCTCTTCTTTTTTTTTTTTTAATTTGAAAAATATGCCCGCCTGTTCGCCGGCTCGATGATGGGAATCCTTTTGGCTTTATGGGAAATTATTGATTTATGATTTTGCAATATGCCACACAGCAGCAATAGCAGCAGCAGCAGCAGGAGGAGGGTTGGGGCACAGACACTGAGAGACAGTCAGAGAAAGAGAGAGAGAAAAAGAGAGAGGGAGCAAGCACTTGAAGGCAAATGAAATTCATTTTCTTGGCTTAGTTTTAACCATTTCAAAATGAAGGCGCTTCCCTTTCCCCATCCCGACCTCCCCAAATGCTACCCATCTTACTTAAGCCATACTTCAAACACCAATTAAAAATTATAAGTAGCCACCCATCTGCATCCCCCACAGCCCCACCCCCTAAATACATATAATACCATCATCAAGGAGGGCAAAACAAAAAGGAAAGAAATTCTACATTAACGCAACAAATATTTAAGAAAAACTAATTTCGGCCATGACGAATTTGAAATACCCTTCAATTAATTAAACAAATTATTGTGCTTAAAGTTATTAAATCAGATCAGATCTACCTAAGTTTCATTGTTTATTCACCAAGCGCTTGATCTGCTATAGTTCTATCTCTCTCACACACATGTAGTTCTTATGAGAGCTATATGATATAGTAGGCCGATCCGCCTGATTTCGAGGAATGTTCTAACTACCCCAATAAAATGCTTAAATACAAAGATTTAGTAAACTGAAGAACTATTTCGCATTAATTTGAAGCTATTTGAAGTTTGTAAGTGATAGACACGCAGTCTATCTCTCTCACACCTATGTAATTCTTATGATAGCTGTATGATTAAGTGGACTGAACGTTTAACCACATCAATAAACAGCTTAAATACCTAGTTTCAGTCAAATAACTCTCATTAAAAAATAATTTATATTTTCTCTGCATTGCAAACATCTAATCATATTCATTTAACCCTCTGGAAGGGTATAAAAATGTAAGAAAAAGTGCGTAGCCACCTGGGCAAGGCAAATGAGGCCGTTAAGATGCTTACAGCAAAATGGAAAGAAAAGAGGAGAGTGAAGTGAATACTTCAAAAGGCATTAAAAACAAAAAATACACCCAACACAAAATGAAAGCCAACTTACAAACCCCCCACCCCGCCCCTCACACACACACACACAGACACACACACACACACTGCTTTCAAAAAGGGGTGGCAAACGAAATTAAATTTTGTACTTGGCATAAACTTAATTACTCGCCATGGCCCAGCCCCAGACCGAGACCAAGACCGAGGCCCAGGCCAGGCCAGGCCAGGAATCTTTGAGTCGTGCGCAGTCGCAAGGATTCGTCTCTCATTCATTAATGGCCGCGCTTAATGGGCAATATTAAATTATGCCCGCTGCATTGTCCTTGTGTCGTCCTGGGCTCCCTTTGACGCTAATTTAACCCTCCAGGACGACGATGATGGGCCAAACTTCATGGAGTTGCGTCGAGCTCAGCGAGAGTTGCCTTTTGTCCTTAACGGCAGGGAAACTTTTGCTGTGGGTGTCAAACAAAATCATTTCCATGTTAATTGCACGCCATTTTGTCGTGGCCAAGGACCTAGGCAAAGGCAAACGGTTGATATGCTGATTATCCTTTCATTTATGCAAAGTCCTGGCCGGGTACTGGCCTCTCCTGGCTGTTAATTCGCTTATTTCGTTCGCTCTGCTTCGCTCCCTCTCCTCATGTCTCTGGTCTTTTGTCTGCATCTTAATTAATGTTTTCCTTGTTGTTATGCAAAAGAGCCAGAGAGAGAGAGATTGGCTTATTAAAAGGATATGACTGTCCTGGCCACTTGCAAACGGATATGAAAGGTAATTAAAAAATTTTCAAATATATATATATACATTTTTATTGCTGTGTTTAATTACGCTTTGCATATTTTGTGGCCTTCTCTGAGCAAGTGGAGTGGAATGGAGCAGATACCAAAGATGATAGTCCTTTGATGTCCAGGAAACAGAAATTGCATTAGGCTCGTGCCGCAAATTAGTTAAAAGGCTATAGAGCTGGGTAAAAGGCTCCAGTCGCACACACACACACACAAACACATACATAACCACTTATATCCTGTTCGTATGTGTCCTTTATCCCCCTTAAGCGAATTAGAAAACCCATTAGAACTCGAAATGAAAGCAAAATGTTGCATTATTAAATAATAGATTCTGGTCAAATGGATAGAAAATCTCTCTCTCCTCCTTTCTGGCTCTCTCTTGGTCCTTGAAAATCCTTTTAGGCTCAATATATGGGTTATAATTGAATGAAATTTGGCACGCCCCTTCCATTTAAGCATGGAACTGACCTCTATTACACATTTGCCCATTCCATCCCTCCCCTCCCCTCGCCACATATCGATGCGCTCAAATGTATGCTACACTTTTTTCTGTTGCCTACTTATTTTGCCATGTAAAAATATATAAAAACAAGTCCTTATTTAGGGGGGGAAAACCCACAAACAAATCGCTTAAATCGCATCAACAGTTTGCCATAACACACACACACACACACACACACATAGACATGTAGATATGCCCATATGTGTAGTGAATGATAGCTTGTTGATAGCTCACTTTACGTTTTTTTTCGTCTCTCTTCTTTTCTTTGCGTTTCTCTGTCCTGCCACAACACACACACACACACACACGCTCACACACAAAATGTCAACAAGCAAACAAACCCCCTCCCCACCCCCACCTAACCACTACCAGCTTTATGCATATTATTTTCAAGTGAAAAAACGGAAAACCAACAAATATATACAACAAGCAAAAAAACGGAAAAAAGGGGGAAGAAAGGGTCTCAGACCTTACCCAGGGGAATGGGTGTGATGTGTGATGCAAAAACCGCTGGAAATCGTGTGTGTAGTTGCTGTTGTCGTTGTTTGGGCAATTGCCATTTCCGTTGCGGCGTTGCCTCAGCGCGCCGTTTTATGCATGTAAATTTGTCCAAAATTGTCGAAATTTTGTGGCAAATAAAATAAAAATGGTTCAACATATGGCAAAAGGGAGAGCGAGGGTGTGTGTGTGTGTGTGTGTTGTGGAGGGTGTGCGTGTGTGGGCGTTCTTGTGGGTTGTCTAATGTTCACTTAATCATCAGCATTTTCATCATAGAATTGTTGTTATTTTGCTGATATTCGGCTAGATGATGTCTGTTCGTGGGTGTAGAAGGTTTTTTTTTTCGCTGTTATGGAAATTGATATGTAAGTGAGATGGTTAAAAGGGGGGGTGGTGTGGAAGGGTGCGGGTTACAACTCCCACTATATAATTAAGTTCCATCTAAAGCAAGTGGGAGGAAGCTGCTTTTTCTAAAGGCCTCTTCTTTAGGCCTTAAGTCCGGACATTTGAAAGTTTTTTCTCTCCTCCTTCTTTTTGCCTCTTTTCTAATGCTTTTCTTGCCACTTTCGTTCCGTATTAACTGGTTCATCAACCTCAACACATGCACTTAAAATTTTGAAAACTTTAAGTCCCCTTCTTTTGAGTTTTGCCTTCAGGAGGAGGAGAGTTGGGAGTGCCTGATATGTATGTTGAGAGCCAAAACGTGCTTTATCCCCCCACCCCCGTGAAATTCACCCCTCTCCCACTCTCTCTCTCTCTGCACCCCTTCCACTCATTTTGTTCGCGACATTAATACCATGAATAATATACGCTCATTTCTTTTGCTTTTGGCTTTCGCCTTGGCATTTCCTTTAGCATTTTTTCCCCATTTTTTCCACCTCCATGTCTCCACTTGGTCTTAGCTGCTTCTTTCCGTTCTCCTTCTTCTTCTTCCTCTTAGCCAAAAGGGGTTGTTTGGTAATTTTTTTCTTCTTGTTTTTTTTTTTTAAACAAAATTTTCTTCATTTCGCTTTTACGTTGATTTTCGTGCAACTTGAGAAAAACAAATAACAACGACAACAACAACGACGACGAAGAGGAAGACGTCGAAGGAAAATGAGTCAAAGTCGCAAGTGGGGGGGATGGGGTAGCGGGGAGTGTAGCAAAACGTCTCAATGAGTTTTACGCTCCATGCTTGATAATGAGCAGTGCAAAAAAAAAAGAAAGAAGAAGGAAGCAAAGGATCCAGCACAGAGCAAGGAGCTCGCAGCTCGGTTCGTTCGCTCACCCAGTCATTCATTCAGTCAGCCAGCATTAAACTCTTTGATTAAAGCCAAGGCCAAAACGAGATGCCAAATCCCTTGCAGTGCCATCTCTCTCTCACACACACACACACACGCACAGAGAGACGCACAGGTGGCGCTTGTGCCGCCATTCGCGGCCAGGAAGGGGTTGGGGGGGGGGGGGGTAGAGAAAGCGAAAGCACTTCGTATGCAAATGAGTTTGTCGTTATCGTCGTTGCCTGAGCTCTCCTCTGTTCGAGCTCCTCAGCTCGAGAGGGTTGTTTTCTGCTGCTGCCGCTGCTGCTTCTGCTCAGTCATCAGCCATCTCCTTCCTTCCTCATGGGTTGGATTGGGGTGGGGTTGGGGTTGGATTCGAAGTCAAAGCAACGCTCTCATTCTCTTATTTTTCCTGCTGCTTGTGGCTCGTAAATTACAAACGAAAAGGAGTAAAAATTGTTAAATATAAAATTATAATGAGAGTTTCTTGCTGCTGTTGCTTTTGCTGCTTTCTTTCCCTTCTTCTTCTTCTGCTTCTCCTTGCTGAAGCACTTAAAAAAAACAGGCAAATAAATTCGCAACATGCTGTGTCTGTGTCCTTCGTCCTGACTGTTTGTTATACTTTCTCTCCTTTTGCGTTTTAGCCTGCTGTGTTGCAAAAAATATTCGCATTGGGCATGGACATGGGCATGGGCATCGCTTACAGCATTTGCCCTTGTTCCTGCCTGATTGCCGATTTTCTGATTTTCTGATCCCTGGCCCTGGCTAATTGTGTTGGCCGAAATTTGCATGCCCTTTTTGCCGCCATCCAGCCGAGCACGGCCAGGGGTAGTCAGAATAGAGAGTCGAGGAGGGAGGGGTGGGGGGTTTTAATAGTTTGTGCAAAAACAATTGTCTAGAAATCTTTTCGCTTCAGTCTCTGTTCATTCATGCATTGAATCCTTTCTTTTTGCTCATATAACTCTTTGTCTGGCACTTCCTTTGCACTGCGAAGGCTTTGTTCTTTATTCGTTTTGCAACAGAATCTTCATTAGAAATAAAACTGCCTAAGGCATGGCCTAAGAGTCTGAAATTTTCCCAATTAATTGAAATATATACATATATCAGTTGAAATGAAAGTAGAGTATTTTTCTACAAGTTACATATGTGTATTTAGGGTGGAATTTAATCTATAGTTTTGCACTTTCTGTAGGCTTATTAGTATCAAGAAAGATTTTAAAATATCTATGATAGCAAAATCTTAAAGAAAAATAAGTTAGAATAAGAAATAGATTGAGAATTTGTGTTTTATAGATAACTCTTTAAAAAACATGCCTATACATATGTATACCTTGTTCTTTGTCAGAAACAAATCTGTGTCCAAAATGCACGTGAAACGATTTTAGCATTCTTCATCTTAAAAAAATTATTTGCTCAAGTTTCTTGCCTGCTTTAGTGGTTCTTTTCAAAGTTTCAAGTAATTCCCTTTATAAAGTGGTTAAAATTGAGACAAATCTGAATAGCAAGTGTTCAAAATTTGTTTAAAAAAAAACTGCAATTTAATTCGAATGGTTATGGTCTCATATTGAAGATAATAAAAGTGCATAAAAAGGGTAGTTTGGCGAAATTCACCATGGTGAATCCAAAATAATCTTAATCTATAAGCATGCTTGATGGTTTTAATGAAATTTGACAGTACAAATTTTCCAAACGATTGAAAAATATCCGAAACACGTAAATTTCAACACATTATTAGCTGGCAACTACTAGCTGCAATACATTTTAAAAATTACATTTTTCGAAAATATTATTTTCAGCGTATGGAAGGCAATCATTAAACTCTATTTTAGGAAACAGTATGCGCTGCTACAATCCATCCGAAAGAATGATTAAATTTGATTAAAATAAAATAATTTATTACGTCTTTTCTTTTAACATTTTATTCTAATATACAATCGCTTAATAATAATACTAATTATATAATATTATTGGAGATGTTTGAGTAAAATAAAACATTGATAAAATATATTTTTATTTAATTTCTACATTAATTTAAGCAAAGTAAATAATTTTGTATCAAAATATAGCACTTAAAGCATAGTTGAGATGATAAAAGAGAGTGTTTTAATAAAAAATTGCCATACTTAAGAAAGTATTGGAATATCCTTGTTTTAGTGTCCTTTCTATATATTAGAAATAAGTGGCATTACATTTTACAAAGAGAAAGGTAAATATCAAACAAAATGTGGTATTTAACAGTAAAAAAAATTTGTGGTATATAAATTATATTATATATTATATTATATTATTATATACTGCTTTGTTTTTTATACATTGATCTCTTTGATTTCTCTCCTGGTTTCTTTTTTTCAGAATTGATATCATTAAACTCTATAATCTTAAATTAATTACACAATTTCGGGTATCGATATGCTTCAGATAAAATGTGGTTGGTGGATGCAATTATCAATCGTTGTCACAATTTCAATTTAAGAAACAATTATTTTATTTGTGTTTCACTTTTTTATATAACACAGAATAGAGAACCCAAAGCTAGTTCGGATACCCCATTATTTTGGCATTAAGCTAGCTATCTACTGTCCTACAAACTGGTTACCTCATCTATTCTCCATGCTCCACATTCGACTCCCATTGCCATTTTTCAACCTGAGCAAACATCTTGTTGGCAAAAAACAAAGTCTACTCAAATGAGGAAGTCAACTGTGAAACAAATGCCACAAAATGGCCTTGAAAAACCAAATTGTTGGAACGTGAAGAAGCGCTGGATTAAATGTATTATGCAAGGGAAAAGAAATTGTTGGGGAATTTAAAGAAACTTGCGTAATAAATTATAATATTTAAATTATATTAATTATATTACCAAAAGAGCTTTTTAAATCGCCCATAAACTGTAACTAATGAAATGGTTAATAAAACAATAATGAAAACTTGGCGAAATTGTTAAAAGCATAATTAAAACTTTGCATTCGTTCAAAGATCTCAGTACTCGAAGTATGAATCTATCCTATTTATCTTATACTTTTTTTTTGGAAACATATTTTAAGTGCTTGGATATTAGACATGTCTAAACAGTTTAAGATTTTCTAAATGAGATTCAAATGTTGAAGGGAAAGCCATATATACATACTTGTGTTTTAAAGAAGTTTTTAGGAATAATTATGAAAAAATACCAAAATATCTGAAAGAGAAAAGAAAAGGAAATAAATTTACATGGAATTCTTCCTTTTAATCCGAGTAAATAATTGAACTACAGTTGTGCATTTCAAGGTTTGATTTTTATTTCATCTATATTAACCGCATATAATTTACATCTTCTCTTTTTCTTCATTTTCTATTGAGTTTACTTTCACATTTCTAGATCCCTATTTCTTTCCCCACTTATAAGTTTTTTAGAAAAAACATTCTTTAAAGATTTTCAAACTACTGAACTCCATCGAGAGTTTTAAACAAGATTTTTATCCGAAATTAAGTATCGTAGAGATTCATTTAAAGATTCGGTTGTAAATTGCAATTATTCAAACTCAACTAAGCCAAGCCAAGCAAAAAAAAAAAAAAAAAAAAGACATTAAAAAAAGCGACAAGCTCCCCCTAATATTAATAACGCTCATAATTTTTACACATTTAATTGAGGCGAATGGCCGCAGGGATAATGAAACCCAGTCTCAGCTGTCGTACCCCCCCTCGCAAACACAACCCCAAAAAGTACTCCCTTCCCTCCCCTTTTTGGGGGTCCCCCCTTTTTTTTTTCTTAGCCGCAGCCCATTGCACTTGAGGCAGCTTATTAGAGCCCGCGTTCGCTTCGTTGGCTGGCCAAGTTCTTCTACTCGACTTGGACTGGTCGAGAGTTCGTGGGCGCAAATCATAATTTTTCAATTTGAATAATGAGCAGCGTTTCAGGGCTAGGACGGTGGGGCTAGAGAGGGGGGTAGGGGGTGGAGGTGACGCGCCGAAGCCTTTAAATTTATTTCGCCTGCCCATTTTCTTTTCTTTTGCTTTTGCCTTTCTCTCTCTCTCTTTCATTGCTCTGGTTTTCTTTTCTTACCAAACACTCGTAAACTCATTTGGCAAAAGAAAAAAAAAAAAAACCGAAAACGAAAACGCAAACGAAAAAAAGTCTAAATCATTTACTCGAAAGCTGAAAAATGGAAAATACACTGAGAGAAATGGGGTTTCAGTGCATCGTCATCATCATCTACTTACTCTCTGTGTGCCAGAAGAGTAAAGGCTAAAATGCTAATAAGCAGAGAGTCGAGACTGGCTTCGTCCTTCGTCCTTGTTCTCCATCCGTTTCTATGTAAGCACATAAGACGACTTTTTATGTAATACATGCTGCCATTTTGTATATACATAAGGTATATATAAGTATATATATAATATATATACATGAAGCCTTTTTTCGGCTGTTGAAAGGGGCACAAAGAAATGGAGGCGTTGGCGTCTCTGCCCTTTGGTGGGTGGCAGCTCCAGCTCTCTGTTGGTTATTGGGTGGTTTCCCTTCTATTATATCCCCCCCCCCATTCTTGTTGTTGTTTGCTCTCGCTGGAGATTAAATGGAAGAAACACTGTGACATTTTTCTGGCTGCGCGGAGCGAGTTACTTTTTCTTTTCTTTTCCTTTCTTTTTTTTCAGCTGCTGCCACAACACAACACACAAAAAAAAAACAAAAAAACGAAAAAGAAAAAATTCAAAAATTTTTAGCTAGGGGTGGCAGGTTGGTGGATGGGTGGGAGTGGGTCTTTTGGTAGGTGTGCGGGGGTGTAGTGGGGCACGGGTTTGGGGTTGTGTGGCGACAGCATTAGTGGGGCGTCTCGTGGCAAATGTAAAATAATGCGAAAGGGCTTCGTTTGCATAAATTAAAAATTTATATAATGTTGCCCGTTGTCGCCTTCACTTGTGTAGAATGATTTTTTTTTGTAACCGGGGGGGAGGAGAGAGGGGGGAGCGAATGGGTGTGAGGACTGGTTGGAAAATAGAAAATGGTCTTCTAGCTATGCAAGAGTCTCAAGCTAATTTTTCTTCCCTTTACTTTTTGCTTGGTCTGCGTACACTTGCTAAATGAGTATATTTGTTTCGATCAGAAGCACCAAGGCAAGATTCAAAGAGTATAAAATTTATATGATTATATATTCTCGAACAACCAGATGAATTTCGGATAAGCAGAGTAGAAAATTCAATAACAATTTTAATTAGATAAGATTACCATTTATATATCATTGCTTCTATATCTCCCATTGTCTAGAAAAATTATGGTTTGTTTTAATGCTCTCTTAAGTTTTTCCATTTGGATCAGTTAACTATAACATAAGTATTAGTTAATGTTATTATAGTTACTATAGGATCACGGCCACACACTTTTCACTCTATTTCAAATGTTAGATTTTAACAGAATCGAAACACTATATAAAACTTTTCTTACTATGTACTATTTCTGAACTGATATATAAAACGAAAAAATTTTTTAAGTATCCAAATAATAGTTTTATATAGGATAGCTTCAACTGAATTTAGCGTTTGTACTTAGAAATTTAATGTTGAAATCAATTAATATATTTATATTCTCCTTCTAATTTCAAATTTTATGTAAAGAATGAAACGACGTTCGACTACTATATCGTACTTAATTCGGGGCTTAATTAGAAAATATCACCCAATTGTTAAACATTACATCGATGCGGTTTTAACATAAGTTTTATCAAGCAAAGTAGGTCCCTGAACTTGTCAAATTACCCAAACGTCGTTGTTAACCTAATTTATTGGTGTTAATCGGGTGAACTATGAAGTTCAAGGCTGTGCCACCATTTTTCGCTGTAATTCTCAACTAGTTTTAGCGTTGATGTCGTAATATGGCATGAGTCGTTAACGAAGTCTGCTGATGAGAGACCTTGGTAGTTCTTGAAATGGAAATTTACATACAAACTGCTGACATTTTGTGCTGCCAAAAATGACATCGAGACGGTTTTAACAAAAGTTTAAATAAATAATATTTTTATATGATTTTACAACTCTTAAAATTTAAAAGAAATTCGATTATCACATGGAATACGTAGTAGAAAGGAGTATGGCATAATAAAAGATACATGGATTACGTCTTAGAAAAAAGTATGACATGATAAGAGAGTTTTATCATGACAAATTTTTGTTTCACATATGAAAATTTGAAAATAAACCTAAAATTGAAAAGAAATTCGATTATCACATGGATTACGTCGTAGAAAGGAGTATGGCATATTAAGATTACGTCTTCAAATTACGTCTTCGAAAAAAGTATGGCATGATAAGAGAGTTTTATCATGACAAATTTTTGTTTCACATATGAAAATTTGAAAAAAATGGAATTAGCATACCATTTAGAAACCTTTTTAACAAGTTGTCTTAGATAAAATCTTCCTAGACAACTGTCATAGAAACATATTGATTCGACAAATGATTTTTATGAAATCCGATTGAAATCAGATACCAAAAATATATAAGTAGTATATATCCCCTCCCCTAATTTAATGAGATGATGTGATTTTTGGTTTAACACAATATTGTAATAGATATATTTCTTGTTCAATTTGGGGTTTTCGTTTCATTTTCCGTAAAACACATTAAAAATTAATGAATAATTTAGATTTAGTGTAATAATTTAATATATATATATATGTCTTTATATATATATATATAATCGATTTATCAATATAATTAAAATGCTTGAAAAATACAACAACAATACAAACTAGAAAATCAATCGAATGTGATCAAGCCGAGATGATAATGCTTATAGATATAGATTCAAGTTAATTTTTTGTTTAGATGAATTTCACTAAGATTTCGTTTCGTTTATATAATTACGAATTATTTTGTATAGTGTGATTAAATATATATATATATATATATATGTATTGGCTTAGATATATTGCACATACTGAGCTGGATATTGGTTTTATAATGATTATATTATATAGTATATACAGGAGAATTGACTTTACAACTAACATTTACATAGGTCTGATTACATATACATATATTTATATATATAATTAGATAGTTTTATTTAAAACATACATGTATGTGTGTGTGTTTGTGTGAGTGAGGTTGTTTTTGTCGCTAATTGAGCCGATCGATTGAATCGGAATTGCGCTTACTATTTGGCTTTATTTCATTTGTAATTATTTAATTGTTGAGGAACTTGTATACCATACACTTTTTTGTTTTGAATGAACAAAGAAAATTACACAATTGTTGCATTTGCATTTGCATTTTTTTTGGTTTCGTATATATATGATTAACAAAAAGGTTTTTTAGTTTTAGCAATAAACAAACACAAAACGAAAAGGCATATTAACCAAAGATTGCACTAAAATTATTATAAATATGTTGTGTTAGTTAGTTAGTTAATTGCATTTCGATTCTAGATTTTGAGTATGTACAAAGCTTATATATATATATATGTATGTATATAGTAGATATATATATATATACACTTAGATCTACTAAATGCAGAAGTAACGTTTTTTGTTTCGTTTCGTTAAAAATATGCATAAAAATTGCTATATCTAATATTTTCTTGGTTTTTTTTCGGGGGATTTTTTTTTTGTGTATATAAATTCATGTGAATTGTACAATTTGCACAAATTGTTGCTATTGTTCAAATATATATATGTATATATATTTGTATAGTATATATATATAACTGCTGGAGCTCACAACAATTTGTTTTTTTTTTTTTGATACAAAGAGGTTTCTGGAGGTAATCGGTTATAGTAGTTCTTCCTGTTTTTACTTGGTTCACTTGTTTAATTTTCGTCTAAAATTTGTATTTTTACACTATTTAAATGATATTTTATATATATAGCTAATTTGTTATATATATATTCATTTGATATTTGATTTGGAGAAACGGAAAAGAACGGAAATAAATTAAATGAAAATAAAAAGTTGAAATTTGTTTCTTTTGTTGATTTTGAAAATATATTTTTTTATTTAAATTAATAATAATAATAATAATAATAAACGAGCGAGATTCATGCAATAAAACATTAAGGACTAAATTAAATAATAATTATGGCAAACAAAACATTTTTCAATTGAAAATATTTCTAAATATATATTTTTAGTTTGTTTTTGTTTTTTGTTGCTGTAATAACTTAAAGTTAATTTTGATTTTCTGTATTGATTGGCATTGGCGTGTTGTTTCTTTGAGAATTTTTTTTTTGAATTAAAATTAGGAATTAATTAAATGAATTATACTAAAAATTATAATTAGAGACTTTGATTTGGATTCGCTTTTGCTATATGTATAGGTACCTATATAATTACAATTGTTGGCTATATACAATTCATCTGCTTCTTCTTCTGGGTTTTTTTTTTTTTGTTTTGTATAATTAATAAAACTAAACAAAATGGCACACAATTTAGCTGGGATTTTGGTTTTTCTTCAACTTATGGCAATAATTTTTTTAAGCAATGTTTTTTTTTTTTGTACAATTTTCTTAAGTTTTTCTTGGGTTTTTTGTGTTTGGTTTTTGTTGTTGTTTTTGTTTTTGTTACTTGTACTTAGCATTAAATTCCTGTTCCGACAAAAATTCATCAAAATTTTCAATTTTGTATCAAGCTGCGGCCGCAGCTTCATCTGATGAGAGCTGGCCGCACTTCAAGAGGATGGTGGGGGAGGGGGAGACTATATACAATCTTGTCTACTGGGAGCAGCTTAATGACGCATATAAAGAGCAGCTGCATCATCGAGCTCATCCAGATCGATATCCTCGTTATGCTCCTGGTCATGGGAGGCAGCGGAGCGAGGTGAATGCATGCTAAGATCCTCGGGTTCGGTCTGCTCGGGCATGTCGCTGGGCACATGGAGGATCTGCGGTGGCGGCAATCGGAATACTCGACGGATATCTTGAGCCTTGCGACGTGCCATGCTGCTGGAGCAGTGACCATCTACCGAACTGGCACCATCTTCGGACAAATCCAGAGGAGCATCCTCCTCCATGGCCATGCCACTGCCGGGACTCTTGACCAAATCGACGGATTCCTCAGAGCCACCATAGCTGGAGCACATGGCGGCAAATTTGCTAGTGGCATGAGACTCCAGGGCAGAGGCAGTGGGCGTCACTAGGGGATAATCTCCGCTCATGGCCGGCGACAGGGCTGGTGTGGGTGGCGACTGGATGCCGCATTTGTGATTCATGAGGTGATGGCGCCGGCGGAACTTCATGTGGCAACGTTCGCATTCGAAGGGCTTCTCGCCATTGTGCACCAACATGTGGGATTTGAGCTGATTCGAGTCACTGAACTTGCCCTCGCAAATCTCGCAGGTGTAGGGACGCTCGCCGGTGTGGACACGCAAGTGACGACGCAGATTGGCCACCTGGACGAACTGGCGATCGCAGTGAGAGCAGTGGTATGGCTTCTCGCCCGTGTGCAAACGCATGTGGGTCTTCAGATGATGATCCCGGGTGAAACGTTTATGGCATTCGGGGCACTCGAAGGGCTTCTCGCCGGTGTGGGTGCGCTCGTGGTTCTGCAGGACATGTTTGTAGCCAAAGCTGCGGGAGCAGATCTTGCAGGTGAAACTCTTGTCCCGGGAGGGATCCTTTGACGAAGCAGATCCTCCGGTGGCTGTGCCCTCGTGTGTGGAATTGGGTGAACTGCCACTGGATGGTGGGGAAATGGGTCCTCCGGGTGTATGATACAAATCATTGACACTCATGCTAATCTCGGTTTGGAATTCTTTCTTCACCGACAATTTGCGCGCCTTCTTCACCGGCTCCGGATGCTGGGGTGTGCTGCTGGGCGATGTGAGCAAATGTTTACCCGTTACCGAAGATCCGGATACCGACACGGGGGAATGTGGACTCGCTGGCGGTGAGTGCATGTGGGTGCCCTGTGTTGTCTGTTGCTGATGTTGGGCCGCCCAGGCGCCAAACAGTGCAGCGGGATTGTGGGGAAACAGTGTGTTGGCCAGTTGGCTCATCGGCAATTGGGCCATAAAGGCGGCCGCCTGGCGATTGGCAGCCAACAACTGTGTGGGTGATAGGATGCCAAATGCCGAAGCAGCGGCGGCCTGTTGCAGACCCATTCCTGGGTACATGGCGGCACTACTGGCCGAGGTATTCGCAGACATGGGTGGCGACAATGACATGGAGCGATCGACAACGACCTCCTCACGTTTAATGCCTGCTAAGGCAGCGGCAAGGCCTAAAATAGAACAAAAAAAAAAAATAAACAGTTAGCCAAAAAGGTTCCCAATCGTTTTTACAAAATTGAATGTTATCCTGCTGAGTGACGAACTGAAACTGTCACAAACAGTCACTTTAATGGTCAAAAAATAAAATGGTGACCCCGAAAAGAATTGCAAAAAAAAAAAAGGAAAATAAAAGTTCACTTTTGGCACGTGTCCTGCCAGAAACAACACAAAAAAAAAAACTCCCTAAGGGGAAAAACTGTTTGCTTAAGAGCAGCAAAAAAATCGTCGACTTAAGAGCGACAAAAAACAAATCTCACATGTGCTACATGTGTGTGAAAGAGAGTTTCACAAAGAGAGAGAGGGAGAGCGAGACTTGGATTGACGCTCTGTTTTGGTGGGCGTTGCATAAACGAGTTAAATATGCCGGTTTCTCGAAGGAAGCAAAAAAAAAACTTGTAAACAAAACTTAATTGCCCCACAGAGTATGTGTGAGTGAGGCAAAATGGCGTTTACGTTCAAGTTGAAGGCATTGAGACGTCGTTATTGTAATGGAGTCTTTCTCCTTTTTTTTGTTTTTGGGGGGAAACTTTAATGAAACTTTAAGTTGGAAGTTGGAATTTTCCTTTTTCTTTTGCAAATTTCTTTTTCTTTAATTTTTTTTATATTTCATAATTTTTCCTGTTACTTACTTCGTGTCTGTGCGTCCTGTAGCATAGATATAGCCATTTGTTTTGCTGGTTCTATATAGTTGTCCTTGTTGCGATTGAATCTTCACTTGCCAAAAAAGTTTTTGCCAATTTAGGTTTAGAACACAAAAATTTTCATTTGAGCAGCGTTTTTTTTTTGTTGTATGTTTCTTGGTTTTAACTTATTTTTGGTTTTTTTAACAAATTTGCACTTTTTGTACTTTGAGGTAGAGATAGTTTTTTGTTTGCACAGTTTCTCTGATTATACAAAATGAGGTAGTATAACTTTTTATTTAATTTTATTTTGCTTTGAGGTATTTGGTTAAATTACGCGTTTTTGTTTATTAATATATTATGTTAATATATTTTGAATATTTTTTGTCAGTTGTTGCAGTTGTTGACGTGACGAGTTGTCGCTGAGGAATGATGGCAAGCGAGTGACTGAACACGTTTTTATATATTGAAGAGCGAGCGCGTTGACGACGATGAGTGGAGTATCCTTTGTATGAGAAAAAATCCTTTGGTGAGTTGAGAAGCAACAAATTTTCTTCGTTTTTTTTCGAGTTTGTTGATTGTTGCTGTAGCGGCACTAAAAACAGTGTTGCTTTTGATTGAGTGTGTGTGTAAGTGAGTGACTGTGTGTGTGTGTATATGTAGAACAGTAGTAGTAGTGTGTTCCTCTCGTTGTCAGGGCCAAATCACGACTGATACAAATTCGCTGCGTGCGCTAACTATAAGTACGCTTCGCCATACTCACCCTCTCCTTGCGGCAAACACACACGCACACACACAGTCTCTCACACGCACGCACACGGCGACTCAATCATTTGCTCGCTCGCTCTCACTCACTCACTCATTCGCAGTGGTTAATGCCAGTTTGAGCGAGAGGAACGAGGAGAGGAGGAAGCCAAAGGCAACGGCGAAAAACGAAGCAGGTAGCCCATTCCATTTCTCGCTCTCTTCGCCTTTCTTCTGCCCTCCTCCCTCTCGTCGTTAGGTTGTAAAAAACTCAGTTTGAGTTACTTTTTGCAGCACTTTCTACCTAAGCATTTCTATACACTTTTTCGATTTGGCATATGCAAATTAGAGCGATAGAGATGGCTGTAGCCTAGCATCAAGAAACATCTGAAGGAAGAAATTTCAAAACTATGCTCTAGTTAGAAGTTCCATAAAAAAGTTGACTTTTAACCAAAAGATGAAAAAAAAAACCGAACGAACGAAGAAAAAAACTTCATGCAATGGGCGTGAGTGTAAAAAACTTTTATGGTTTTATGACTTAGGCTGCGTTTTTTATTTGGTGGGAAATCGTAAAAAATGGACAAAAAACAAGAAACTACCTAAGGAAGACAAAAAACTAGCAACATAGCACTTCCGTTTTTTAGAACCTTCATAAAAAAAAGGCAACAGCAATCAAATATGGAGCAAGGATCATGCAAAATGTACCAGAAGAGTTCCGCCTCCCCCCCCCAACCGCAACATCGAGACGAAAAAGAAACTCAAAAACATCACTCGACACTCACAATTTCCCCTTTGTACATAACACATACTTACTAAGCGAAGAACAACTCAAAATGCCGCGCGAAGGGGATGAATTGGAGAAAAGAAAGTCACACACAACCAACCGAGCCCGAGCACGAGACCCTTCGAAAGCAAGGGAGCGAGCGAGTGAGAGCGTATAGCAAAAGTCAAGAAAAAAGAGATGCGTATCCATGAGGAGTAAAGTAGACGGGGTGGAAAACTCAAGCGTGCGCTGTAAGAGTAAACAGGAAGTAAACAAAGCGTCGTCATCGTCATCCTCGGCGTCGTTGTCGCTCGTTTTCGTTGGATCCCTTCTCCACCCCACCCCATCGCACACTCACACACAGAGAAGAAAAGGGGCGAGTACCAAAGTGAAAGTCTTCGCTGTGAGTGAGTTTTTTTCCTATTCGTCCTGTGTGTGTTGCAGGAAGTTGTGGAAGTTGGCATGACTTAATGGTTAACTAATTGCTGGCACACGTCTTAAAAAAACCAAAGAACAGCAGAATAAAAATCATAAAAAAACGAAACCACTACTAAAAAACTAACGACGACGTCAAGAACGTCGCACATTTTCAGGTAACGAAACCCTTCCCAAGCCGCCAGAAGCGAGAAAAAAACGTAGTTTTCCATCGTCAAAAGATCGCTGTCTCGGTGACTCTTGCGGATTGACTTTTAAATGGTTTTATGTAGATTTTTATGGCAAGGCCAGAAGAACTTATGATGAAAATCGGTTCGGTATTTGGGTTTACTTCGTCGTTTCGGTTTCAGTTTTGGTTTTGTTAGTTAGGTAAGCCCAAGGTCATGGTCCTACAACACGGCAGGCGGCGGTTAATGTGAACTACCGTGGAATTTTTCGAAAGTGAAATGTAGCAAAACAATGGAACCGCCGACGACTTGACTTGGCCCTTCTTGCCTTTTGGTGCTATCCTTGCTCTGCATAATGTTACGTAAAATGCGTCTCCGCAAACTATATTGTTCGATTTTGCCTATTTTGACTGGCAAATTCATGTGAATTTCCATGCAGACAATTGACGAAATTCGCAGAACAAATTAAAACAAAAATCGAAAAACAACGAAGAAAAAAATTATATATTTGGAAAGAAAGTCGAATTATGAGTTTTGGACTGCGATCTTGAGCTAATTCCCAGGTTTTTTTGTTTTTTTTGGGGATTACTCAGATAGCATATAGTTGGGTTTGGTTCGCTTCGGTGTTTGCTTGATAAGCGGGGTTCTAAGTATTGTCACAGCGGCTTAAGTTGACCAGCAGCAGCTGATTTAATTGAAATCCGGGCAAAAGGAGAGATAAGCCCAGATTTCAGTCTCAGCAACAACCCATTATCAGTAAATTAAGAAAGTGGCGAGATGCGTCGGCCTCGCCTCTCGTTGTCTTTCTCTCGAAATAGGCGTGCTTTGCGAACGCACGTGTCCACGGCGCCTTAAGTGGGGCAGTAGTGCGTTGAGAGAGTACATGAAAGTGCGTATAGTTTTTGCCGATTGATAACCTATCAAAAGTCTATTTCTATGTCTGGCAATAAAGAGAAACTAACCTGGGCCAACATAGTTCGAGTGCGTAGCGTATGCGTACCAGCATACTGGGCATTATCATTTTCCAAACAGCTGCTAAAAGTTCAGTTTCGTATTACATAACCCCCTCGCTCACTCTGTCTCTACCCTTTTTTAGCAACAAAGCGAAAACAAAGCCAAATTTTTCGTTAAAAACATAGAAAAAAGGAAACTAGGACAAATTTTTTACAAATCTATTGAAAAACAAACGAAGGGCTGTCAATATAGAGACAATAACAGTGGATTTCAGCCAAGTGGTTGGCAAACAACAGTGAAAGTGAAGGCTTAAAGTCATGGGCACACACGCTGGGCATGCGCCGCGCCTCGATTCGCCTCCATGTCAAAGAGTGAAGGGTGCTGTTGGATCTGCCCCTATATGAAAAGGGGTTGCTCGAGTGTGTGTGTGTGTGTGTGCCCACAACACTTTTTTTTATCATCATTTGTAACACTCGATCGAGTCCTTTTTTATGGGGTGCGGTACTTTCATGATTTTAATACTCAATCGAACAATATTGATTTGATAATAATGTTAACAACAGACAGACAGAGAGAGAGAGAGAGGGAGATGGTAAAGGAAAACCCAGAAGAAAAACGAAGAAGTAAACGAGAAGAGTTTGTTCTTAATGAAAATCACATGATTTGCAACACCTAATCCCCTCGAGAAGGATTAAGCACTTCGTCTTCGTCTCTCAATGAGCCTAAGCCGCGGATGTAAATGCGCAATTTTGATTCAAATCCGCTTTTTAATGCGGGGAAAGGACCAATACCCTTTCTTACCCTAATGATCATGGCTTAAACTAAGGCAAGACTACTAAGTAAGACCAAGGGAAAGCGAAGTTTGTTCAGCACATGTATGCGCTTTGGGCCAAAAAGAGTTGAGAGGAAATTTTACATAAGAGATTAATGTAGATTACTTAGATCTTCTTCCATAAGAAGCATTTCAAAGAAGAAGAAGCGAAATTGAAATTGAATACTCAGGGGAATTTTTGTTTTTTGAAGGCGTTCTTCTTACCTTTTGCATTTATACATACATATGTGTAAACAAGACTCTCCCTTATATGCTGAAGAGGGATCAGATCAGCATCCCTAAATAAAAAACCGAATGCATCTTGGTTTTTTAAGGCGCACACACACGCAACACGCACGCGACTCAATCACAGGGGTGCCGCAGCACTAATCATCGCCGCCTGTTTGATATCAAATTGATGAGGAGAGACCAAGGCACCCAAAAGGTCGTCGTCGTCATCGTCGTCGCATGCCAGACGCATGCCCCTAAAAGATATGGTGAAAGATCTTCGCAAGGGTTACCCACAACTTGAATGAATCGTAGTGATCGCTAATCCCGCTGATTTCGTTTAAGGAAGCTGCTTGGATCGGGCGGGGGGGGATTAGTTAAGCCAAGTTCCTATTGGGATTAAGATTAGGCAACCGCTGAGCAGGCGCGGATTAAGCACCACCAATATCATCCAGCTCCATTTTTAGCGTGTTTCGTGGAAAATTTTTGCTGATAATTTTTTTTTATGTGTCTGCGTTCTTCTGTGGAAAACTCTCTCTCTCGACATTCAACATTTTTGCACTAATAGACGCAAAAGTTGACCCTAATAGATGTAAATAGAACACACCTACACATCTCTAGAGCATCGCGAGACGGGACGAGACGAGACAGAACGGAACGGAACGGGATTAAGCAGCTAATCCGGCCAGGCTCTAAATGACCAAAAATTTTTGGTGGGTTGGTCCTGGGCTAATTTTAATTACAAACATACGCAAAGTGCTGGGAATTCGCTGGAAAGAAAAACACGACGAGATGATCATCTTTGGCAGCTGTGAACCCAAAGGATTTAGCCTTCGCTTATATCGTTGCATAGGCGAGCCATTCAGGAACCATTCAGTGGTTCAGTAACCTCCTCTCTAACCACCCACTAAGATCATTAAAAAACTGTGCTAAAAAAATAAAAAAACAACGCAAAGGCGATCATAAAACATCATCACCACATCATACACAGGTAGAATCGCTAAAAAACGGAAGTGTCCTTCGTAAAAAAGTCAAACCACTCGCATTAAAAAATCAGGAGAGACACAGTCAAGGACATATCGAGAGATAGAGAGAGAGACTCTCTCTCTCTCTCTATACATTCGCGGCGAATTCGTTTACGATCATGCAAATGTCCAAGCAAACAAAAAAGGAGAAGAAATTTTTATGATGCAATTTTCGTTGCAGGACCTTAGGAGCAGCAGTTTTTGCAGAGTTCTCTTTCTCATTCTTAAGCCGGATTTAGTTCAGCTTTGCACATTTTTTGCATTGTTTTCGTTTTGGCCAACCTTTTTTTTTTCTTCTACTCATCGGCATCTTTTTCTATTGTCTTTTTGCGAAAATTGACTTCTTAATTGCCCCTGAGAGACGGAGCGAGATGGACGACGGTCAGTCAAGGCTGGACTACCTGAATAGCTGGCCCAAAGAGGTAACCCACGCTTACAGGTAGTCTTTCTCCTCCCTCGCCTTCGTCTTCGCCCAGTGACGCGTTTTCGCTTGTTTAGGAATTCCATAATTATGATCCTTGTTGGATTGGCCTGAGTTGGCCGCCTTCTTGCGAAAAAACAACTCGCGGGACACACACACACACACACACACAGAAAAATAGGGATCGCGAAAAAAATCGCTAAGCCGGAGATTAAGAGACGGATTTAGAGGAAAATCCATCAATATTACGCCCATTTACCCATAGGGGATCAAGCTTAATCACGGTGCTTAAGACTGACTTATTTTGCTGAAAAAATTTAATCCGCCTACGACCTGAGGAGGTAGGCGCAATATCTTTTTTTAGTGTCCACGGCTAATCCGCTAAAGATGACCAGCTGCTGGAAAGAGGTAAAAATGCCACCAGCAAAACAGAGTGCGAAAAAAATTGTAGCAATCTATGGCAAAAAGTTTAATCCCCTGGGATTAAGCAAAAACATTTGGACAACATCAGAGACAGAGTGAGCGAGAGAGAGAGATCGCGTTGATCAATAATATTTTTATACCTGCCGCCCACTGCCCACGGGTCGCAGATTTTTTTTTTGGGTGCCGGAAAATGTTGCTTAGCCCACTGATCCCAGTGATCAAGCTAGGATTATAGTTAACTTAAGAAGAGCGATTAGCGGGACTTGAGCTGCGATTAGCGCCGGGATTTGCATTTCCTTGTGGCGCAATTGAGAAACCGCAGTTCCGTGAGGATTGAGATCGTGATCTCCCTAGGATTAAAACCATAGTCCGCTCTTCCGCATTTTGTGCGCGAGTTGAAGTGAGTGTGGGAAAAACTTTAAAAATGATCTCAATGGGTTGTGACAGTTCGAGTATGACAATATGTTATGGCTTTCGATCAACGTTGACACGATGTATCATTCGAACAACATTTGTTTTGACATATTTTGTAGATCAGAATTTCGAATCCAAATAGAATTCATTTTAATTTTTGCTAAAAATATCATACAAAAATATTTTTCTTTTTCAGAAACACTTTTTCATTATGTTTTGTGTTAAAACTTATTGATAAATATATTTTATTATATTAACTAATAAATTATTATTAACCATATAAATATCTTGCAAAAAACCTTTTTTTTTTTATTTATAAATTTTTATTGATATTTATTTGAATGTTTACAAAAACAGAGAATTCTATTCTATGTACTTTTAAAATGATTTTAAGAATAATACAATTAAGTCGTAAATATACATTTTATCTTTTGGGAAGTAAATGTTTTTTTTTCAAAAGAAATAAAAAAGGATTATAGTTTTATCTATCTGTATTTTTAGGGAGTAAATATTTTTTTCAAAATAAATATTACATAATTAATGGACGTTGCCTTTGTAATGGTCATATATATTTTTTACAAAATACAAACTATGATAAAGATTGTTTCTATACCAACAATTAACAATTATTTTCAAGATACAAACTAGTCTGATAAAGAATTTTTCTATACCAACAACTACCAATTATGCTCATGATATAAACTAGTCGGATTTGGTATCACAATAGATGCTAATAAATCAATTATAATGTTGGTAATTGTTTTAATCGAAACGGTCTTTATCTTTTGATACCAACAATTATCAAAATTTATATTAGTTTTTTAACATCTCATGGATGGTTCTCAATTGTTCTTAATCAGATTTTCTATTTTAATGTTTCAATCAAATAAAAAAAGGTTCCTAATCCAAATTCTGAAAGCGCCTAATATTAGAAAGGCAACTTTAGTTAGGAACTTCTTCAAAACTACTTAAGAAATTGTAATAAACTAGTACTCTTTGCTAGAATCCTTAATTCTCATATCATTAGTCAAAAAATGATCGAAAAATATCAATTTCAAACCATTTAAATAAAACAATGGTAGAAATCTTTTTGAAACAAACAATTAAAGCATTTTGTATATAAATAGTAAGTCTTATGATTACTAAAGACTTCTTATTTGATGAGGAATCTTTGTTATACGAGCCACCGTTTCGAAACACTTATAATTTGAAGCAGTTTTAAGAGTTAATTTTTTATTAAGACAAGTTTTTAATTTCGAAATTTCTCGAAGTCTGTTAAAAGGTTTGAAAGTCCAAAACAATGTTTACTGAATCAGTTTTTATTCTAGAAGTTTTTTAGGAAATATTTTAAAATACTTTCAGAATAAAGATCTCAAAGACTCTGAAGAAGTTTGATGTCAAAATCTGTTCATACGTTCAAAACTCAGTTTTTATTCCAGAGTCCCAATAAAAAACTATAAACTATAATATAAAGGACCACAGGGTTTGGTTGGCATTGAACCAAGTGCAATTTATACATCAATTTGTATCACTTCCGTTCTGATCTCTATTCATCTGCTTCCTTAACTGTTTTTCTCTACTCTTTGTTTGGCCAAAAAAAAAAATGAAATTCTCCCTCTTCATACACCTTTTTGGCCAGTTTTGTTTGTATTTTGTTGGGATTTATGCAATTTGTCCAAGAATCCAACTTCCTGTGCTTATATAACGAGGCTTAGTCTGCCCATTCAATTATCCTAGATCGATTGTTCGTTTTTCGTTTTTTTTCTAAAGATGTTACGTTTCTTTTTAGACAGTTCAGCGTTCATTCTTTCTTTCTTTCGGATGATGATGAGGATGATGATCCTGTTCCGAGACAAGAAGAGAGGGAGAGAGTGAGTCAAGTCCAACCAATTGTTGGTTTTTGCGTGGGGGCATCATTCCATCGGTGGCATCATTCCACCAGAAATTACCAGCTGTTGCTTAAGCGGATTTCCAAACATTCAGAAGCCAACGTCATCACGTGCCGCTCCAGGACCAGGACACACCCCCATCCACCAGCCATTTATGAGATGTTTCTTTTTTTTTTTTATCAGTCTGCAGATGCAAATTATTCCCAATTGTGTAATTAAAACAATGTTGAATGCTGCTGCTGCTACTCTTAGGTGTTGTTCTTGTACTTGTTATTCTCTTTATTTTATTTTTTTGGCTGCTTATCATGGGAGAACGTAGTCAGCCGTCAGAGACTTGGAGACTTTGCTTATCAGTTTGCCGATTGCTGCATGGCAATTTTTTTTTTGCTACTTTAAATACACACATCTGTTCTTCCATAGAAAGTCTATCGATTTTGGTCAAAAGTTTGCATTTCTTACTAAACAAGCTTAGTTCATATAAGGTCGAACGATAATCAGAAAATAAAATTAAATTCATTGGATTGTAAATATAAGAAATTTAGAATGTTTTTTTTTATGATTTGCCAAGTCCCAATTGAATATATTCAGACTCTTATATAGAAAACTATATTTACTATATAAATGTAAATTGAATAAAATATCGCTATATAAATGTAAATTGAATAAAATATCGCTAGGTCACAAAGAAAAAATCAAAAAATATATTTTCTAAAACTGATCACATTAAAGAAGCTAATAACAAGTCAGTTTAAAGGTTGATTGGGGATTTACAGAATAATATAAATTAAAATATATTAAATATATTGACTTTTCTTGAATTAGTTGACTTGAACTTTGAATTGAGTTTTATATAAATAATTATCAAAGACAGACCCTGATCAATTTTGAAATGGGTAAACGAGAAGAAATAAAAATTACAATCCAAATTAAGTTGAACATTTTGTAATAATTTTGAGTTCAATAAAATTAAATGTTTCTCAAATTTTTTAAAACTTATTTTAAAATTAAGAGAATTAGAATCATTGCACTAGACAACACTTGAATTCGTAATAAATTTACAATATAAATATAATTCTCGCACAATTTTTATATTGATAAAGAAATAATTTTATAAATAATAATTAAAGAAAAAAATTCTACAATTTAATTAACTGTTCTTTTATTTCTTTTAAAACTGGGTTTTTAAAACTTATTTTAAAACTAAGAGAATTAAAAATGATTCACTAGAAATTATCTGAATTCGAAATTAATCTACAATTAAATATAATTATAATTTTCGCACAATTTTTATATCGATAACGATATAATTTTGAATTAAAGAAAAAATTCTAAAAATAAATTAAATGTTAGTACTAATTTTGAATTAAAACAATTTCTAAAAATTAGTACGAAGTTTACCAATTTTTTTAATTCAAAACTAGTGAGAAATTATTAAACTATAATTTTCATTCTGACTAATTTTTAATGAGGACATTTCTAAAAATCTAAAATTAAAATTATAGTAAAAAATTGATCTCTAATTTTGAATTAAAAAATATTTCTCAATTTCTCACTAATTTTTAAATGAATAAAAATATCAAGTTAATCAGTCACCCCACGATTTGAGTTAGTGTACAAAGACTTCGGCTAGACTAAAGTTAGCCCATGGCTGCGATTTTTTTGTTGTTCTTTATTAGATGCGTTCATAACAAATAGACACACACACACACATAAACGCACACACAGTCAGAGGGGATGTATGTTGTTGTCGAGGCATTTAAAAGTCACTTGATTCGGTTTTTTGAATATTTTTTTTTTTGTTAAAAATTTAAGCAACATAAATTTGCCAGTTGAAACGCAGCTTCAAGATCAAGGATTTTGAATGCTTATCATCGGGTCGTCCAATGCACCCGGGCTCGCATATTTTTATTTGATTCCAAATTCAAGTCAACCAGTTTGTTATCAGCAACAAAATAAATTCATACATTCTATTTTGATTCTAAAGAAGAATCTTGACCATAGAACGAGAGAGAGATAGAATCTCCTTTCGGTGTCAAAGAGTGCGGCGGCGGGACACTTGGAAACACAAAACGAAACGAAACGCAGTGCCATCACGTAGGCAAAAAACAATAAGCTGATCGATTAACCCATATAAGAAAAAACGATCTGAAATCAAGACACAAAAAACAAATAAGAAATCCTCTACAAAACTGTAATTCGAAATAAGAAATCTTTTATTAGACTTTATTATCACCCGCAACATAATTTCTAAAAATAAATTTGAAAACACCGCAAACAAAAATTACCAATTAACATTTAACATTTTTTGTTTCGCTAAATATTATCAGGGAATTATTTTTGCAAAATAAATGTCGGCATTAAATGGGTTAATTGGATCATTGCAACACAATCTGAATTAATAATATACATACATATATTTCGTTTACTTAACATCTAATTATGCTTGAGTCGCGATGAAGTGAGCATGTGATAAGAGACCTTCATGGGGCCGTCCGTCCAGCAGGCAGGCGCGTTTTGCGTGGCGCCAAAAAGACCTTCGAAAAGGTGCCACATGATGACGTGATGTCAATCCAATTAACAAAAACGGCAAACAGCAAAAAAGTAGCTAAAGAAACCGCACAAAAGTTGACAAACTGACAGGACAGGATAATCAGGCGACAATTGTTTGGCAATTAAAGAAGTCCTAGAAAAGTCACCCGAAAAAACCACATTTAAAATCCTCAAAAAAACGGGAAAAGAATGGGGAAAAAGTATCGCATTGCATACGCATGAGCAGCTTTTTGGGAACTTGAAGGACATCTGTGTGTGTGTGAGTCCTTTGTTAGTGGTCGGCTGTCAACAAAGCTGTCCTTGTTCTTGTCAATTTGTTCGTGTAAATTTGCAAAAAAAACCGAAAATGAAACGAAAATGAAGTTGTAAATTGCATTGATGGGCCGTTGACAGCTGAGCGACAATTGACACAGGGTGGCCACACACACACACACACCCTGTGTCACCTATTGATGGGGTCCTTCTTTTCGCAAGGACCAACTTGTCAACAAGCGCGCCAAATTGCAATTTTTAACGGCCAATCCTTTGGGCCGTAACCAAGAAAAACAAAAAACAAGCAACTAAGAAATCACTGAACGATTAATCAACTCGTTTGGACATCTATATAGTGTAGGTGTAGAGATCCTTGCTGGGTGTCCTTTTAATCAAACGGCATGATTTATGGATTGCATAGGCTACGCTCCTCTCCTCTCCTCTTGCCCGCTTACAAAAAATTGTATAAAAGTCACAAGTCGCCCAAGAGTTTGAGTTCCTTTTTCGCTCTCTTTTGTCAATTGGCCTTTTGACTTGGTCTTTGGGATCGGTTACCATTAAAAAAAAAAAAGGAAGAAATTCGTACAAGGACACTTCTCCAGTCAGTTGGCCAACTTTCATCATTTTGACTCCAGAATTCATTAATCATAATTCCCTTTTCAAGGCACTTCAGCAGTTGGCCGAAATAGTTGTTTGAATGAAATTTTTCAATGGCTCAAAAGTTTCTGCGTCGCATTTCCCATTTTTTCCCTATTTTTTTTGAAGGAGTTTTGTCTTGACTTTTTTGTCAAACCAAAAAAGAAAAAAATAAAACCAGTCATGCCAGTGAGTTATTCAACTGATTAGAAGAATGAGTAAAAAATGCAGCTGCCTTGGCGAAAAAAGAAGTGACATTTTCTTCAACATCATATGGTAGTCGGTCATGTGAAGTACTTACTAATTTCTCGTCACGCATACTCAAAATGAAAAGGATAATGCCGCAGAGGAAAAACCCCTTAAAAGGATACATTGCACAATGGGAAATGGCAGCAAGAAGCAACTGAGTAAACAATAACTAAAACAAAACACAGACCGAGAGGACAACAAGTGGTGCATCCAAACAGGAAGAGACAGAGACGCTAGCGTGGGAGACGCCATCGAAAGTGGAAGGACATTTGCATCAGAGGAAACTGAAAACCCAATTTCCCAAATTGAGTGTAATTTAAGTACAAGTATTTGTTGTTTTTTCTGTGTCCTGCATTTCGGATGGCTTTAGGATGGTAACTAAGCAACACAACCACTTGGGGCCAAGATTTTTGCACCTTTTTTTTGTAAATTGGGTTTGATTTTCGCAAAACTGGAACAGGGTCACGTCGAATGGGAAATACCTTCTAGATAGTTGCACAAAAACGGTTGCTAAGCGCTCTGGCTCAGTGTCCTGGCACGTCGATGGTGTCGGAAATTGAATTGTCACCACCTTGCGGCATTTACATAGATGAATCGATGATTCCCGTCCAGTCATTCTTACGTGATATTATAACAAATTAACAGACATGATGCCCGATCAGAGCTGTGATGATTATCCCTTTTCCTTGGTCCTTTGATGGCATGCCGCTGGCAAGCATAATTTGAGTGACAAGTTGCCCTAGAAATTCAGTTTTGATCTATGCCGTAATCCTTTTCATAGGCAAAATTGCACGCAGGACACAGCACAGTGGCTCATTTGTTAAAAGTTGATGGCAAAAGACAATTTTTGTGTTATTTTGTTGATGTAATTCTATTGAGAGTTGCTTAACGTGATTTATGGAGAAGGTTTTATATTTTTAGTAAGAAAATCTATAAAGCGTGGAGGCAATTCTTTTTGAAAAATCGAATCGAATTGTTTTCTTATTTGATTTCTACAACATAAACTTTATCCAAATTATTTGCAAATTGTTTACAAAATAAAACTTTATATTTTTTTACAACTTTTGAAGACTTAAAAGAAAGACAAGAGTTTCAAACGATTCTTTAAATATTCAATAAGTAGATTTTTGGATTTTGTTCTACTTTTGCTTATTAAAAATATGTTTCTGTTACAACGAAGAACTTCTTCAGAAAGCCATCATCATGCGTAGCTTTAGTTACGGAATGTAGGTTTGGGACACTGCTTTAGCAAAGGGATTTTGACTTTTAACCATTAGAGAAGTTATAATCTCAACCTTTCATGGCAAGATTGGAAATCCATCCCAACCCGAAAAGGATTTAAGAGTATGGATATTAGTGAAATACTCCATGGAATATAGAAAAGTCTTAATATTTAAACTAATCTATAATAGAAATATTCCATAGCATATATCTACAATATATATATTCCATAGAATACGGAAAAGATTTAATATTTAAACTAATTTACTATATTCAACAATAATTTAAACAAACTTTAACTTAAACTTAACTTAAACAAACTCTTAACTATTGCAAGACAGTCTCACGACAGCTCAATTGTTAATATATCAAATAAAACTGGCAAAGTGGAAAAACTATTTAGATATTAATTTAATTCACTAAACATTTGGTTTCTGAGAGTTATATACATAGAAATTAAAAGTCCTCGTAGTATGGAGATATTTTCTACTTAGATATGAAAGAACTAATTAAAGATTGCTAATTAATAATTATAAAATGGAATTCCACTTAAATTAAGAAACAAAAATATTTCAAAACTAAGATTATGTTTTTAAAAATTTTTAAATAAGTTTATTATGTTCTTAAAATACACATTTTACATTTTAATATGCAGAAAATATAAAAAGTTCGCCCCGCAGTTGCCCGTTAATTTACGCCCTTTTAATGCCACGCCTACTATTATTATATTGCCAAATTTCTGTTTAAGTATTAGGACTTTACCCATTTTGTGCAATTTATTTTCTTTTCAGTCTAGAACATTTTAAAAAGTAAAATAGAAAATTCTCAATTTTTTCTGACAATTTATTATGTTTTTTTTTTTTTTGGTAAAAAAAAAATAGAAAGTTTGTGCTTAAGCAAATTTTTAAAAGCTTCTTCAAAGTACTAAGAATATATATTTTATATTTCATACCGATATCCCTTTGATAGTTCAGAAACTTTTGCCAAACGAGTCACTTACTGTAGAAATGGCAAAAATAGATTTTCTTTCAATTCAATCAAGCTTACCCTTTGCAAATGAGTAAAGAAAGTCATAAAGATAAGACACAAAGTGAGTGAGTGAGAGAGAGACAGCGACGACTTTTACAACAAACGAAAAATGTCAATATATACATTCTGGAAGAGTAATGAAAGATAAGAACGAAATGTCTGTCGTTGTCATTGTCGGTGAAAGCAAATGCATTTCCGGCTCTGTTTACTCAATTGCAATTGCAATCGAGAGAGGCAACTGTCACCGAGTCACCGAAAAACTGAACTCCAAAAGCAGCTGATAAGAAGCAAAAAGAAATTTTTATGTACTAGGAAAATGCATTTTACAAAATTAAAATTGCTATTGAACTTGGCCTTGTGTGTGTGTGAGAGGTGGGTGGGTAGAGCAGAAATTCTTATCAAAAGAAAACCACTCTATGGAAAAAGGTAATCCAATTTGGTCAGTTTAAATATTTGGCTATATGGCGCCAGTAGTCGATGCCTCCGCCGCTCCGGTTATGAGGGCTTTGAACTTGGACACCATAACATATGTGATGGGTGTAGGAGTGTGGGGGTGGGGTGACAGAGTGTTATTGTTGACTGGGATCATTAGAGCCTGTAAAAATCCTTTCACACAATGGCATAACAAATCCTGTAGCTGACCCAGCTAATCAGAAAGGATGTGCATTGTTGCGCAAAAAGGATGGGAACTAGGATGAATGACCTGCTGTTCCTGCTTCACACTGACCACTGATGGATGATGATGAGTATAACGAATAAGAAATCTATTTGAGCATGCAAAATTTCAAAGTCCTGCCTCCAAAGAAAAAGGAAAAATACATGCGCCTGGATGAATTTTAGTTTTTTCTTTAAAGCAATTAAGGTCCTAGCCATCCCTTAGAGCGTAACCTGACACTTGGGTAACTAGGACACACATACCAACACATACACACAGACACACAGACACTCACTTAGACATAAATCAGAATCAGCGAGGCGCTCCACGAATAAAAGTGAAACCATTTCCGGTATCAGCGTGTAGTCCAAGCGACTTTCGCTTTTTTTCTATAATTTCCTCATCAAAATGTATGTGGAACAATGAGTAGAATGGAAAGTGGAAACGAAAGGTTACGCCTCTCTTGGGTGCATTCAAATTCCAATTCCGATTTCGATTTCCGCAGGTTTTGCTCGATTACAAATCGAATATGAGACGACCGCGAGGTAAATCTAATGATCGCTTATCAGATTGCAATATAATAATAAAGGTGAAAGTCGAGAGAAAAAAATGGAAAATGGGCGTTTTGTTCTGTGGTGGCCCTTTGAGGTTTTTCATTTTCTAAAACTAAAGAGAGTGAGAGTGGGGTAGGGATAGGGGTGGGGGGAAAACACTCAAACCGAGACCCGCATATAGTTTCAATCACCTCATTTGGTTGGCTCTCTAACTAACTGGCATATCCGGCATGACATTTTCTTTCTCGGTTACTTTTAATCAAACGTAACTAAATATTTCCTCATACATATATTGTTAATCAATTGTACAAATTTTGCCCCTCTCTCCCGCCCCTCCCCCCTTCGCTTCTCGTGTGTTATGTAAGTGCCTTCTAATTTATGGTTATATGGAGGCGTAACAATCGGCGAGTCCAAACAAAAAAATATTTAAATGAAATATATTTATTTTGTTCCTTTTCTCTTTTTTGGCTTCATATTGTTTAGGCAAATTTTTTCCTTCTATTTGTTTGCTAATTGTTTTTTTTTTTCCATAGAATTTTCCGCGGGCTGCAAAATGCGGGTGACATTTTGGAGGGGGACAAATGACCCATCGAATAGTCATTAAATTTATTTCAAATTTAATCTTTCTCAATTTTCGCTAGCAAATTGAGCCACGTGAGAATTATTTGGGGAAATGATTTACTTGGAATCCTTTCATTAAAGATAATTTAGACCCAAAAAAAAAAGGTGTAACACAAGATGCTCGAGAGAGCGAACATAAAAAGGACATCGAGTAGAAAAGTAGATCATTTTCCACGATAAATAGTCAGTCAATCGTTTAGAAGCAACTCAATCAAGACAAGAATCACATTGACATTTTAGCGCCCTCGAAAGATTGTGAACCTGTTTAGATCTGCTGGTAAAAAGTATCAGATGACCTATACACACATTCCCACACACACACACGCACACACACACTCATTTGGAGGAGTCGGAAGCAGAGATGCAGATGCATCTGATGATGATAAGAGCCGTCAACCTGCGATGGCATCTTGCGGTTGACTGGGCTCAGGGAGCTTGAGCTCCCATTGTCTTGTATGCATTTGCTTAAAGCGGATCGAGTTGACATTTCGTCAATGGCAACTCAATCACCAGGCAGCTGGTCTCTCTCTCTCCCAAAGAGCACTGTGTGCAATGTTGCATCTTGGACAACCACAAAAAACAAGTAATACGAAGCCATTTTGTGTGCCGGACATTGGGAAGGGAAAAACTGAAATCCTTTTGTCTTCCAACTCTACTCATCGGCTAGCCTTTGAGGCTGAGTCTCAGACCATTTCTTTTTCTCTTTTCTATTGCTTTTGTCTGTTGGCCATATTGTCCAGAGAGGCAAAGCGGCAGAGAGAGGGGAAGAAAAGGTTTAAGTGTATGCTCTAAAATTTCGCAACATGTTTCACATTATTGATGATGATCCTCAACCTTTTTTTCGCCCTTTGTGGCCTTTGTCTGGTCTGTAATGAGCATCTTATGAGTTTTCTATGGAATCTAGCTGCGCCGCAGGATATCTACTAGCCGATAAGGCTCTAAGAACCCTCTGACTTCTCTTCTCCCACATGTTCTCTTGCATAATCTACGCTTGACCAGCTCAGCAGTTTTTTTAACCTCTCTCTCGAGGGATAGAAATTAGTGCGGTTGGTCAAGCATGAAGTAAAAGATTAATTAAAGAACGATCGGTAATGGAATTTTTACTCTATATTGATTTACATTCATTTATAGCGCAATTTTTTGCAGCGTAATGTGTAGGAAATCCTTCGTCCTTCAACAGAAGCATGAAGCAACAACAACAGCAGCAGCAGCAGCAGCAGCATGTGTTGCATTCACTTTCCCATGACATCCTTTCACACATGTTTGCGCGGATGTGTGTCTGTGTCTGTGTGGACGCTCTGTGGGAAACGAAACACTTTCACTGCCATCTTTCTCACATTACGCATCCTGTGGCAACCTGCAAAGGATTGTGACATTGCAGCTGACAAGTGCTCTTTATGTGTGCCTCGGATTCAAATTGAACGATTCACTGTCCTCACTATGTATGTTTCTCACACACTAAGAGAAAGAACGAATCGTCTCTAGCTAAATTATGCACACAAACTGCAAATAGTTTCGAGGAAATAAAAGCCAAGAAATAAAAACCTAGTCCGAGTGCTAAAAAGGATATTAGACGGTAAGTGTCATCGAATCGTAAAAACTGTCGCTTAGGCCAAAAGGCAGAAGGAATAAGAGAGCTACAGTTTGGTCGTGCTGAAGTTTGTATACCCTAACCAGTTCTAATTAATAGATTTTAAGGGCCATTCATGAGATCATAATGTCACTCTTATAACATTTTTGTGTAAAAATTCTATGTAACAACATTTTTTTTTTTTTGTTTATTGGTATTTTATTTACAATCTGCCCACAGGGAACAATAAGTAAATTGGGTGAAGAATATTACATAACATGAGAGGTAAATTACAATTAATTACAACAATTGTAACAACATGAAAATTTAATATTTGTATGACTGCTTTTTCATATAGTCAACCGATTTTGATCAAAAGTAGCAGAGTTATATAAATAAGCCTATAATTACCAAGTTTGGTGACAATAGCTTAAAAACTTACACTAAAATTGTGTTTGTTCATTAACAAAAAATGTTCATACACAAAAATTAAATTGATAATTTGTAAGTTGGGTTTAAACAAAAATGTTTTTGCCCCAAAAACTATTTCTGGCACCGATTCTCTTTCAATTTTGGTTACATTGTTGAAAAACTTATTCAACTAATATTTATTGAGTTTAATGTAAATAGTTTAAGAAACAAAAAAGTTGTCCCTGCTACGAAAATTGTTTGACCTATTGTTCCTATGCAAGCTATAAGATATAGATGGCCGACAATAATATAATTTAACAAAATGATTCATAATTATAGTGAACTAATAAATAGAAAGCCCGGTTTGAATAGATGATCGTGCTAAAACTATTGTTTGGATCCAATGTTCCAATTTAATAGTCAATCCAATATATTCATTTGATCTTTATCCAGTCATTTAGAGTTATATCAACCTAAGTCACATTTTATTTTAAGAAAGTCGCGAGAAACTTTACCAAATTATCGATCTAAAACTCTATTCTCGAACTATAGTTCCTATGAAAGATATAAGATTATACGACCGATTAAATTAAGTTAAATTTTTAAAAAAATGATTTAATTAGTAATTAGAAAGTTAGGCCAACTTAGCTCAAGAAATTAAATGGTTAATCCCACTAAATCATGTTTTCTACTGTTTAAAACTGTTTTTTCAACCTTTAGGAGCCATAAGATATAGTTGGGTCCTTTATACTTACAGGAAGCGGCAGAAAGAAGACTTTAAAAATTTCAGCACTAAAGCTTAAAAATTGGGGACTTAGACGTACTTGCTAGGCGTTAAACTTATATTTGCTTAATTTCATAAGAAATCCTCTATAGCTGCTCGGTAAGAGTATGCCAAAGGCAAATGCAATCAACTGCAGACATCACAAAAGACCTGTGTAAGTTGGTTGGAGGATTTCTTTTTCCTCTTTTGGTTTTTGCTTACACGCGCAATAAGTTGTTATTCCAGCAGACTCCTCTCTCTCTCTCTCTCCCCCGTTCTCCATCTAGTCGGGATGGTGTTGGGCTATTTTATGGCCACACATTGACACTTTGTCTTGTCTTTGGCCACAAATTAGTCAAAGACCATCTCCGCTGGTGGAGTGACGTGGTAGTCTGTAGTGCTGTACTATTTTTTATGCCACCACGTTGAATGCTTTACGCATATCCTTGCTGTGTGTGTGTGTGTGTGGTGTGTGTGGGCATTAAACGCACCATTAAGTGGATACTCTCATTTTAGGCTTTTGTTTTGAGGTTTATGTCGTAGTTTTTGCCGTGTTTATTTCGGTTTTTCGTTTTGGTTTCGCGGTTCATTTACCCAACCTAAGTGACTTTGCTTGTGCAGCGATTTTTGTTTTATGTTATATCCAAAGTTCCAAAAAATATTTCAAGATGGACAAGTATCACATACACATACATATACATCTCACTAAATGTCACCGAGTAAAAGTATATAATAAAAAATCTTTCAGAGTGCGGGGATGGAGTGGAAGTTACTCTATTTTTGTCAGCAATTCATTCATTTTGGTAGCGTGCTGCCTGCTGCATTTCAATGTTAAAAAGTTCAAATACGTTTTTTTTTTTTTTCTCTCTTTCTTCCCCCCTCAAGCAAATGTCTCATTTCCTGGCACAATTGCCGCCTCTCTCCCCACCATGTGCTGAACACACTTGGAGAAATTTAAATAAATGATATTTTTCTTGGTTGAACTATTTGAAGATTTAGAGGGGGAAGATCTTTTTAAAAGAGGCATATGCATGTGCGCTGCACATTTTTCACCTTTGCCTGACCTTGAGTGCGTGCCTAGCAGATGGGTGGAGTCTTAGTCAAAATTGAGGGGGATGAGTAAGAAAAAAAAAAACAACTTTTCACTTAGTTCATTAATAAACCCAAGAAAAAACAATTGGGGGGAAAATCTTGGGCCAATCTTCTCGTTAATGAAAGGAAATCTCTTTTCACTGGACAGCAAACAAATACAAATACCCTAAAAAAAAAAACCAAATACCTGTCCGGCAAACCACCTGTGTGAGAATGTTCAACAAAGCGCAAGAGATGAGCAAAAATTGCATGAAATTCCTTGAGCAAATATCGAATTTGAAACCACTTAAACACACACACAAAAAGCAGACCACAAATAAAGAAAGAGAGTGGAGAGAGAGAGAGGAAAATGTCCAAAGACAGAAGAAAATCCTTGAATTTGAAGTGCATCCGTTTGCATTTTCACTTTTCACAATGAAAATTGAAACCGCAGCATTAAACACACATGAAGCAGTGGCAGCAGGATACGCCTGTGTAATCATCCCGATCCTTATGATGATGATGATGATCCATGTCCTTGCCCTAGTGTCCTAGTTTTCACAAAAACCACAGAGAACAACAAAAAACCGGACACTGTGATCGAATTGCCGAAAACAGATTGCATCTACAGACATTTCGACAGACAAAAACGAAATCAATATCAAAATAAAAAAGAAAAACGAAAGGAAATGCCTGAAAAAATATAAGAAATATTTTTGCAAAAATAGAGAAAAATTTTAGAAAAAAAAAACACTTGCTAAAATTATTTTCAACATCTCCTGAGATCGTTTATCGACATGGGAAGGGTTTTCGATTTGTTATGCTTACGATTTCAATCACATGGTTGAGAATCCTTTATCCTTGATCCTAGCTACCCTTTTTTTCTTGTCCACAGAGTTGCGGCAAGTGTCTAGACTTTAAGACCCTTTTTTTCAGTCATCCATCCATCCTTTGACATTCTTTCACAACTAATCATCGTGACAGGCTCAGTCAACCCTAAAGGGTAACACCTTCCCTTGCACCGTTCCTACTGTTGTTCTTGTTGTTGTTAACCTTTTACTTCCTTCTCTCTTTCATGTAGTGTGACTATTTTTCAAGGCATTATTATTATTGTCGTCAACGTTTTGATTCCATGAAATTGTGTTGTTGTTTTTTTGTGTGTAGGTGTAGGTGACTTCAGGTTGCCGCAAGGTTACATGCAACCGTGAGAACTGATTGCAATTTAATCCTTTGCGTAAAGTTGTTACACAAAGGACACATTATGACTCATTGCCTGGCGATGTGTATAACAAAATGGAATGAATAAAAATCCTTTGTTTGGCGTTAGGGTATCCCCAAATGTACGCTCATCACATTTATGACAAAAACACAGAAAGAGTGCGAGAGAGAGGAAGACGGAGAGGAAAAGAGTGAAATTGCTAACTCACTAAACACTTAAAGTAAGTAAAAGTTAAATCCATTGGGAACTGGCACCCCCGTGAGAAGGCAGGTGGAGAAGGATTGAGTAATCAGAGGCGTAGTAATAATCGAAATTTTAGTACATTAGTTATTAATTAAATAAATTTTCTCTCACATTGCATTCATAAAAGTCTTGCTTAGAGTATATCTACGGACAGTCGAATGATGCACTTTCAATAGGTTTTCGTCTTTAAAGGCAGATTGCTTAAGTAACCACATCATAATATTAATTTGTTAATTTCTTAAATCGGTTTAATATAGACTTACTCAGAGTTTGTCAAAGCCACAAAGTCATAATAAAGAAATTTTAAACAAAATATACTTTCGGAAAGGTAAGGAAAGTATTTTTAGTATTTTAAATCAAGTAATAAATGCTTAATTTCAATCCTTAAAATCTTTTAATAAATGAATTAATTAACCAAAATCGTTTTACCAATTAATTGCATATCAAATTTATCTTATTAATAAGAATAGAAATCTCTATAGCGATAGTTTACTATAGTAAGTCGGAAAACTATGTATTGTTTTGGGTAATTCAATATTATCTCAAAAAGTACTATCTAACCTCATGACTATTATATAAATCAGTCCTATTATCCCTTATACTCCTAGGAGTTTATCAATTTAACCCCTTTACCAACTCTACACCCATGACCACACAATGCCTAAGGCCTTGAAAGCAAACAAAAGTAGGCTACTAACTAACTATATAGCTAAAACACATAACTAAAACACATAACTAAACCACATAACTAAACTCACATACTTACTCACCGTCCTATCAATCCTAATACTCGTTTAATGTTAGTAAGGAGTAAAGCTTTAACCCCTCTAGCATCGTATTTAATATTATTCTTCTACTTAGTTGTTTAACACACATCCCCCCCACCCCAAGACTGCCCCGTTCTCAACCTTCATACTCCTCACATGTACGCAGAACAACAACAAATCGTTAAGCAAAAACTCACGTGCTCAATTGCTGCGAGCCCGTTGCTAACAAATATGGCCGAACACCCAAACATCCACCCACTTACACGCACATTCACACACACTCACATGCATGACAACGCATGTGCTCCATTTTAACACTTTCGATCTCTTTCCCGCCCGCACATGGCGCCCATTTTAACCCTTTTAATGCTGTCTCCGTCTGCTTCAATGTCTGCCACTCACATGCCGGCCATTGACTTGAATCTCTCAGCTTCTGCTGCCCCCACTGGCCTCTTCGCCCACTCTGTCCGTAACAAGTACCAGCCCCATTGACGCACGCTCTCTCTCACTCTGTCCCACGACTCTGTCATCTCTTAAGCAGGCAATTCGCTGCGTTCTGCTCTTTGCGCGTTCTCTTCCTACTCTCTTTTCAATTGAGCAAAAGGGGAAAGTGCGTGTGTGTGTGTGTGCAAGCCTTTCTCCTACCCCTTCATATACTCAACTCACTTATACGAGTATATAAATTGAGTGAGTTTTTTTATTTGCTATATGATTTCACTCGTTTTTTATGTTCGTGATTGAAAGTGAAAGGATATACCAAAAGGGGTGAAGAGTGAGAGAGACAGCGAGAGAGTGAGACAAGTTATTTTTATCGATTTTGTTATGGTTTGTCTAAGTATGTGTGTGTGTTTGTGTGGGGGTCTCATTGTATTTGTGCGGCGAATACAAATACATTGAGAACTCTTTTCATTTCCATTCGCTGTTTGCTCTGCCGTCGCCTTAACTCTTTGACAGCGGTCGCGCATTAATTTTATTTTGACAGCGCCTGTCATTTGATGTGCCGTGGTATGTGTGTGTGCCTTTGTATCTGTGTAAATTTGTGAGTGAGTGTGAGTGGTAGGCGGAGTTTGATCAATATTATTAATGGGAAATGGCGTCGTCAACTCTTTCAGTCCCTTGGGATGGAGCGAAGTGAATAGAAAAATGATGACTAATTCTACTTTTTTGTTTAAAACGGAAATCAATTGATTATAACTTCGCAAAATATATGTATATTCATCTATAAAAAAAGCCACAAAATAATACGAAATTATTCTTTAATAGAAATTGGTTAAGCTTTAAACATATATGTACATATGTACATACATAAGTATGTATCTTTTATATTTGAACTCATTTTAGGCAGGAATGTCTTAAATTATCTTGATATTAATTCTCTCCGTTCTTTTGGACATTTTTATAAGTTTATAAGTTGTGACAAAAAAAAAAATAGCTAAATATTGAAATTTCGCCCAACCGAATAGTATTTAATTTAAGAAGGATTTTCTAGATTTAAGAAGTGGCTATCAATTATATAAATTTCATGAGTATTTAGATGATTAAATCTCTAAAAATCCAATTCTGAAATCTTAAAACGAAACGCATGGGAAAATATCTATTAACAATCCTAGAGAGACAAAGCAGCTAGCAAAAAACAAATATTTTCAAAATAAAAGTAAAACTTGAAGTAAAGATTTGAAGCAAGTATTTCTTAGGTTTTCAAATTCTATTAAATTTTAAATGGTTAAATCAAGATGGAATATTCTTCTAGACAATTTGCTTTCTTTATGAAATAAGAAAAATTACAATTTCAATACTCAATTTCATATAGCAACTCTTGTCAGCATATTGAAGACTTCATGATGGTTGGTTAGGTACTAAGTGATCTTATATATGAAGTCTGAAATTTACTTATGTATGTATGTATATGCAAAATAAACATGGATATGACATGAAAGACAAGGAAATGGAATTATGTGAAAATGTAATTATTATTTCATTGACAACCCAACTAAATTCCATTCCAATTCAACTGAAATTTTGCATTCTTCACCATTCTAGGACTCTGTATTCTCCGCCCCGCCTGCCTCATGTCCTTTAATTCCCTGCGATGGACCATTTCCCTCTACAGCTCAATGTTTTCTTTTTTTTGGGCAAACATATTTTGATGAATGAGCGCGCCTTGGCTCATTCAAATGTAAGCGAAAATGTCTTTTGGGCCAAATTACATATACTACATTCTATATATATACATCTGTATGTATTTTGTACATATGTGGAAATGCATTTCAACTAAAACAGATACATCATCTTCAAACCAGAGAAAATGAAAGGAGGAAGAACAAAAGCTAAACGAAATTTAAAGATGATGACAATGATGATGAAAGAGCTGACCAAAAACCCCAAAAAAATAGAAGAATTTCAGGCAAACGCAACCCTTAATAGTGAGAGAAAGAGATGATATAAGAGATGTGTCCATGCAGGGCAACTTGAGAAGCACACACACACACACACAGACACACATGGGAGGACCAGCCTCCGTGTATCCTTGACCCACGCATAACGTGTTCATTAATAACTAATATCCTGAGGCCGCAAATAGCATTAAGACCAAGAAGCATTGTTGTTGTTTTGCCTTTGGTTTTCAATTACAAGAGCAGTGTGAGATATCCCTGGCATAAATGATATATGTAAAAGTGTGTGTGTCCCGTGTGTTTGTGTGTGTGTGTGTGTCGAGCAGCAATCGATGAAAGTTTGAAATTAACACCCAAAATGGTCAGAGGACTGGCCTGCGTAATTAATGAGTCACAAATACCCCACAAAAAGAAACTTTATCTAAGCACTACACTGTGAGAAATTCACAGAATTACACCAATGGACTAAGTGAAGTTAGTTTTCTTCGTTTTTTCGAGTGTGAAAAAAGTTTTCTCTTTTGGACAATCGCTCAAACTGCCTGTTCCTGGCATTTGGCAGCCTTACAAGCAAATGATTTTATCCCCTCCCACCCACCATTCCCCCACACACTCCACCCCCACCTCACTTACTCTCTAGTTTTCCCAGCATAAATTCCAATTACAAGTAAATTAAGTTGTAAAGTCCCGTCGCCTTCGCCTTTCCCACACTTCTTACTTATAACTCAATCTAGATTCGATTTATTTAAATTCTTACAAGACTATATTTCGAACATAAATTTCATAATTAAATTTTCGAAAACCAACTTGGCAACCCTAACAAATTGTTTGGATCGTTAATTGAAAGCGACACAAGATTTGCGTGCACGTCGTCGGCTTCCCCTTTGTGAAAATTGGCCTTGCATGCCCAAAAAAAAAAAAAAAAGAAAATAAAATACATTTAAAAAGATGATCAGAGAAGTACAGGAAACGCAACACAAAAACCACGGGGGAAAAAAATAAGTATCACAACACAATCCGTTGCAAGCGGGAACAGCTTTAAACGGTCTCTCAATCAGACAGAGAACTTTTCAATTCGCACACAAAAGACTCATTTAGTTATAGATATATTTTTGGGCATCCCAGCATCTCATTCCATTCCATTACCATTCCCCATCCGGCTCCATGAAACGGATTGAATTGGATTTGGCGCCTTTTGTATACTAAAGCTTAAGTGGATTGCTGCTGGATGGAGTGAAGTGGAGAGTGGAGTGAACGGGACTGGACTGGACTATGGGTGTCATCATCATCGTCTCAATTGAAAAGAAGTGTGTAGAAACCCCTACAATTTTCCCCCTCTTAGAACATGATCTTTAATGTAAAACGATCGTCATTAAAATAAATGACAAACAATAAACTGTTAACTATATTACAAGAATCCCAGGGATGCACATATGGGTACTAAAGTTACGTTGATATTGTGATATGGTCCATTGAAACTAACGAGCGACACATGCAACTAGTTAACACGCTGGGAAATAGGGAGAACGACCAACGACCATCGACCAATCCATCGATCGATCGATCGTTGATTGGGCCCAAAAACGAAAACAAACCAACAGGAAGTCCAACGTATAGAAAAAGAGGTCTTTATTTATGAGGTAACCAAATTAGTTTTACGCTTTTCCAACGAAGTGTTTTGGCTCTACTCATAAAAAAAAAAACAACAACTAAAAAGAACGCCCACAAGCGAGCCAATTAATAGAGTCGCAAAACAAATTAACCCCAAGAAATCAACACGAAAGTTTTTTTCGAAAGACTGACACACGTCAGACGCCATATGGCACTACGACGACGACGACGACGACTAAGTGGAACGAAAAACAAATAAACACACAGATGATCGGTTTATAGCTACTTATATATATATATTTCTTCTTATATAGAGCACATGCCGTGATTTTTAGCGTGCGGCACCCTTTTCTTCTTCTTAGGGCGAAAGGAAGGAAGAAAGGAAGCAAGGGAATGCGGCGGCAACGGAAGGGGAGCCCCTCAAAATGATTACTAAATTAAGGGTTAGGCTCACAGCACCGCAAAACAAGATGCAGACAAAGAAGATTAGATCGGAGAAGGGCATAAAAAAATGAGAGAAGCCAAGAAAAGGGCGATAGAGTCAGTAGGAAACATAAGAAAAGGGTGCGATCGCTGATCATCTGATAGAGCACTAGGGTGAGATAGGGTCGCGATCTCTGAACGCTTGCTAATGAGCACACGTTTCCCCCTTTCTTTTTTTTTACGTGACTTCCTTCTTAGCAAATGGAGTTTGAAATTGAATTATTTCCCCGGCGTTTTGTAACATTTTAATGTGTCTAATGTGTCGCCCCCGTTGAAAAAGAGTTGAAATGATCATGATGTTGGGGGAGAGGGAGACCGCCCAGTTTGAGGTGATCCTCAAGTGGCTCTCACGTGTCAAATGAATCATTTAGTGTGTGCGTGTGTTTTGCGGGGGGGATCCTTTTGTGACATTGTGACAGCCAGCTGATTTAGTGTCTTAGTTAAGATCAATGTTTGGTTGAACTTTGACATAGGTTCACAGCGATCGTTTTGCATATGCAAGTGATCATGTCACACATGAGGAATTGATTAAGTCTAAGGTGAAAGTAAATGGAAACATATTCTACAGATGGCATTGATCAACCCCGTGGAGTGTTCCCAACTTTTTTCCCAGAAACAATAGCGGGTAAACATGAACTTAACACTGCTTCCCGGAAAAGGCCTAAAACAATTTGCGCAAGCCCCTCGTCTGTCCAATCCAATCACATTAGCCGCTTATCATCTCGGGGAATGGACTTCACCTGTGCTCACTTCGCTGACTGACATCCTGTGGGAGCCCTGACTATACTTTTCTCTTTGGTTTTTATCTGCAATTGCTCTGCTTATCGTAAATTACACACAAAAAATACCTGTACGAGCAGACGACGACGGACGAGACCTAAACAAATCACACTTGGGTTTTCGTTTTTATCAACCGCAATATTGCGTTTTCGTAGCAATTAGGGCAAACATCCTTTCTCCGACAGCGGCGCGCGTCTCTCACGTTATCCTTGTGCCAATATTGACATTTGCGCGTGCGCACTTGAATCGCTCGCTTGAAAGAAATCCTTTCGCTGCACCGACCAAGCGACCGATCGAGCGACCAACCGCCGTCTTTCATCTTTCATATTTACATGTGATTTCTGTCAATAGGCCACACAATCTCTCTCTCTCTCTCTCTCGTTCTCGCTCTCGTTGGTCAAATATTGACGCACTCTAATTAGCGGGTATGTTTGGCATCGGTTCGTTTGATCGGCTAGTTGTTGGTCGGTTGGTCAGTTCGTGCGTCGCTTTGGCTAACCGCAGCGCCCGCATGTGAAATCCTTGGTGTGAGAAAAAGTTTTCGCACGCTCTCCAGCATCTTCCTCTCCCATTCTCTCTCTCTCTCTCTCGATAAACGATAATTAAGATGTCATCTCCAATAATATAAAGTTTATGATTCTTTTGAAGGGTTTTCTCTTCACCCTTCTCGAGAAATTCTCTAATTAAAAGTAAGAGCGAAAATAAGGCGTAAACGAAGAAGCCAGCTGTTCTCATCCAAAAAAAATATCAAAGAAGCTAACTTCGGCTATGCCGAAGTTTGTGTACCCTTGTGCAACTGTTTTATATGTTTGTATGACAGCTATATGATATAGTCATCCGATTTTGATAAAATTTAACTGGTTTATAATTTATTATGTATAAATGTAAAGTTTGGTGACGATCGTTAAAGAAATAAAAGAGTTGTTAGAAGCAAAACAATTTTTGGTCCGATCATTCTTATGGGAGCTATATGATGTAGTAGTCTGATCTTGATCAAAATTGGGACGGACGTTTATATATATAATAAACTGCCATAAATTAAGTTTTATGATAATCCCGTAAAAAACAACGAAGTAATTGATCTAAAACCCTTTTTTCGACCGGTGGTTCCTATGGGAGCTATATGATACAGTGGTTGGATCTTGAAAATTTCACATTAGTTGCCTCTGGTATAGAATAGCTTATGTACGAACTTTGAAAACCATAGCTCTAAAACTGTGGGACTAGTTTTTATAGTAGAAGACAGACAGGCAGTCAGAAGGACAGACGGACATGGCTATATCAACTCGTCTTCTCGTGCTGATTTACTTTATGGGTTCGCAAACGATTCCTTCTCTGCGTTACAAACATCTGACCAATTTTATAATACCCGCAGCAAGGGTATAAAAAAAAGAAAGTTGCCACGCGAAAGGTTTAGACAACTGATGGAGAATATCGAAGAGGCGTGTCGATCACTAACAGGAGGCACACGGCAATGGACGACGACCACACGTAGTTGAGAAGAACATGTGTTTGACGCTAGAAAGATGACTGTTTGGCTTACTTTCATTTTCCAACTACTTTCCTTTTTTTTTTTTTTGGTAAAGCAATTAGTGAAAATGCTGCGCAACTAATTGCTGGCATGTGGGCATCATCGTCATCACAAGAACCAGAGATCCGTCTTAAGGGGTTGCATTCACTTTTTTAAATGCGTCATAAAAAATTGTGATAGAAAACGACAGTTGGCAAGGGGCTGGAGAAAGTGTGTGGGGGGGAGGGGGGAAGGCAATCAAGTGTGTGCTCTTTGAGAAAAGCCTCAATATGCGCTAAAAAGGATTTGCGGCTACAGCAACACATCATCATCATCAAGAGGACACACAGCCAATCTGGAATTCGCATTTCAATCCCGGATTTCGAAGCCGCGTCATCAAATCACATGGCAAAAGCTCACGCAGCAACTACACACACACACACACACACACACACACACACGCACACGAAGTAGTAAAAACTACCGAACGAACCAACACAAAATGATTTCATTTTCGTTTGTACATGGGGACGACATGGGGAAATGGAGTCCGATGGGTCGCCATCGCCTTCGCCCATTGTTGGCGTGCCAAGCGCCCATTGTCCCAACCCTTAAATCAAAGTGTACGCAATTTCGTTAATAATCCTCAAGACAATATCGAAACGCCATAACAATATCCTTTTGATGATTATCGGTTCTTCTCCTACTTGCCTAGGACCAAAACGAGGACCAGGTCCAGGACTGTCTATTTGATACTGACGCAACAGTAGCATTCATGTTTATTGCTTGGTTAAGGCGAAAGGATAATGGCCACATACATGACATCAGTTGAGGAGGATAACTTCAAGAGTTCCCCCGGCTTCCTCTTTAGTCCTTCCTCTGCCATTTTCTCGTTTTTTTTTTTACCAAGCTTGCTCATTAAAGGCTGGCCCAGGAGGAGCAGGAGGAGGAGGATAAAGTGACCACTTGAACAACGTCAGCAAATTGTTGGGGTTGTTGTTGCTGTTGTTGTTGTTCTTGCTTCTCTTCCTTACGCATTTCAATTAAAGGCCAGTTGGAAAGTTGAAACTTTGCTTTTTTCTTCTTCTACTAACAAAAATGTTAATTTAAATTACGCACAAATGTAAACAAAATAAACAAAAGATGCAAAGGCGGGGGGCGGTGCAAATTCAGGTGGTTTAATGGATTTTTATGTGACGCATGTGGAATGCTCTTTCAATGGAAGAAAGATTTCTCCGGAACTTGTTATATATGGCATATTGATTTGATGGTCAACTTTTTTCAGAATTTCTCTCATACTTTTTTTTCGTATAGTCTTTAGTAGAGTATAATGAGGAAACAGCACTTAGGCTCAAAGTAAAACACCTGATGCAAAAATCCAGGGCCAAAGGATTTTTAAGGGTAGGCCCTTCCCCCTCTCGCCCTCTCTCTCTCTCTCTCTGTGTCAGCCTCATTTCGAATGCACAAAAAGTTTTTCCATGTCGAAAAGTTTTCCGTACAAAACAAAGGGAAAAATAAAAAGAAGAAAAGTGGAAAAGTAACGCACTCCTTTGGCTCTCTCTGTGTGTGTGTGTGTGTCCTTTTTACAGGACAGTAGCAGTAGCAGCAGCCATTTAAAATTCTTTTCATGTTTAAGCGCGCAGAAAGTAAAAAAAAAAGAAAGAGAAAAGAAGAGGAAATAAGAATTGTAAGAAAAAATATTAGAAGTATTAAAATTTTAATGCAAATTGTTATTTTATGCAAGAATGTGCGCTCGAATGGTCGCTTGGTCGGTCGGGTCTTCTGTCGTGTCCTGCTGCCAAACAAATCCCCCTTTTCAGAAAAGAAAAAAAAGAGAAAGACGAAAAGAAAAGGCTACGTAAAGGATTTCCCCTTGGTCAAGAGAAATGTTGTTCTCTCATTTTTTCTTTATTTTGCTTTCATTTTATGCACAAAAGTCGACCTTTGACTGGCTTCTGCCAGGATGTGTGTCTGTGCGTACGAGCGCGTGTGTGTCCTGCAATCCTACTCAGCTGAGCTCTATCGTGTCCTGGTTTTTTTTTTTTGGTATTCATATTGCATTACTTTTAGCCCAATTTCTTAAACCTTTCCAAAAAAGGATAATTGAAATTTTCGGTTAGCATTTTGCATGCAAATGATTTACAGCTGCTGCTGGTTTACCTTTTTTTTTTGCTTTTCTTTGGGTTAGCAAACGAATTCAATTTGCCGTAAGCAGAGAGCCACAGAAATTGCTTTAAAAAATTTATAAAAATAACTTCTGCTAAAACCCTTGGGGGGGAGGACTCAATGTGGCATATGTCGTCTCAACCTGACCGAATCAACCCGAATATACCCCGGCCCCCGCCGCCTTTGGTCAACTTATCAACATTTTCTCAGACCCAGACCATAAAAGGAGACGAGAGGAGAGAAAAAGCAAGTAAAAACAGTTACACACAAAAATAACAACAACCGAAATGACATTAGGAATTTAGTTTAAACGAGGGTTGGCCTCAAAGTCCATGGGCTCTTTCTTTCTTGGGTGTCTTCTCGGCCATGTCCAACTTCCCTGTTGTTGGCCTCAGCCTTAACCCTAAATGCTGGACAGAATCTCACCCTCCGTCTCTCGCTCTCTCTCTCTTGGGCCATCTTTGAAATTGGTGTAATTTAAGCTTGTTGTTAAGCATTTACCAGCAGCAGGAGAAGGGCAACAGCGGCAAACAGGAAGATAGAAGAGGAAGAAGAAGGGTGCTCATCAGCCAGTGGCTTTCATTTCATCTTTCATACAAATGCTCTTCATCAAAAACGGGTATGATGAATTTTCCATTAAGCAATCAGGAAATTGTTTTAGCCTAATTTCCTGAAGATTATCTTTTGATAAAAACTAAAGTTAATTAGAAATAAACTAGAAATATATGAATTATATTAAAAACGACTATAATATTGAATTATTTAAAATGATATTGGTAAAATATCTACAGAAACGCAAATATTTGTTTACAAAATATTATACTAACTTTAAAAATATTTAAAAAACATAATCCAATTAATATCTGAATTTCTAAAGCAGGGAAGATATTTTAAAAACTCGATAACTTTTTGAAACATTTAAGGTCACTTTTTAAAAAATAGCTTAATATTAAATTTATATACATTTATTATTTATAGATAATATCTGTGATTCTTATTCTTGGTCAAGAGCTCAATAAGAAAATATTTTAAGAGAAAAAACCTTAAATAAATTTTATTATTATACATTTTCTTATTAATTTTGCATATTTCGTTTTCAAAAGTTAAGTAGAGCTCCGACTTAAAAAATTTCTCGTAGGACTCTTAGTTATTAGATAAATAAATATTGTGCTTCCCTTTTTTTCTTTATTTAGTTGTAATTCGCAACTAGTTTTAGCGTTGTAGTAGTGTTATTGCATTACGATTCTGAAGTCGTTAGCGTAGTTTACTGATAAGAGAACTTGATAGTTCTCGAAATAGCGCTATACAGATAATCTGCTTAATGAATAAATGACATCTAGCCTGCTTATTGGAATGCTTAATGATAAATAAATAACAAAATTGTTAATTAATTAATTTCTAGGAAAAAAAATCGACCTAACTTACTCCAGAGAATGAAGTTATCGCATGAATTGAGGAGAAAATCTATATGAAAACTGGATGACAAATTTAACGGTAAATTTAAAGATTTTAAAAACAAGAGCCCAGACCACATATTTTTCTGATGAGCTATATATAGAGAAAGCTATATCTTTATGGTCATATATTGAATATAGAAATAGCCTACTCAATTAATGATTTTATCATACCAAAATTCGCCTAAATCATAGTACAAATGGAAAATGCTAAAGGATTATTGCAAACCAAGGTCTTGAATAGAATTCTCGAAGACAATCCTCCTTTAGCTAGTTCCTCAACTCGTAAAGAGTATATGCAATTCGGTGTTTAGCTTTGTATTTTGTAAATTTAGTCAAGCGTGTCTGCGCATTTCGAAATTGGATAGCCAAAAATTTGTCTCTCCTTTTTTCTATTTTTTTTCGTACTTGTTTTTATTCCTCCTCTAGGTTGTTGGACAATTTCGAATTTGAGTTTCAGTTTTTGGCGAGGGTTAGTTTTTGGTTTTTGTGTTTTGTGTGTCTCAACTGCTTAGCAGTTTCATTTGTCAAGTTGGTCAAACATCCACCAGGAATCACCAGGACGCCATCCGACACCCACGACAACAAGCAGGACCCTTCCATCCACCCACCCACAGACCACACACCACCTTGTCCATTGCCGTTTCTTGTTCTTTCACCCGTTCACTTGACCTCGCCTTCGGTCGCCGCCTTTGCGTGTGTCGTGTTGTATTTGGTTAAATGTCCTTTCGCGTTTTGTGTTAATTACCCACATACACTGGAGCCCATTTACTATTGTCCTTATCGCGGGCATTTAAATTGAAAGGCGTGTCCAAGCACTACGACTGCCAAAAGTTTGTTCTGTATTTTTATTGCTGCGGCAATTAACCCCTTTTTAAGAGTTGTCGACCCCAGCACCCCTCCCACACCCCACCAGTTGAAGTTGACTTCGTCAACCCTGCGAGGGAGAGCCTAGTCATGCAAGGCCATCGAAAGGACACAATCATTATTCATAGCCAACTTTTGTTTGGCGTGGCAACCCACTCAAACAGGACAGGAGCCGTTTAATTAAAAGCCACAAAAAGCCAAGCCAAACCAGACCCAGAGACATGGCGGGTTAAACGCTGTTCATTCTCCTGCCCCACTCCGCTCCACTCCTTCTGGGCCTATAATTTGGGCCGTTTAAGTTGTTTTTTTTGTTTCCGTATAATTTGGTTGGCCATTTTGTGGTTTTGTTTTGTTTTGTTTGGTGTGTGTGGTAGCCAGGGACAACGCCAACAACCCTAACAGCCAAGAGGAAAGGGTTGATCGAAACAAGGGGTTCCGCAAGTTAAGGGGTTAAAAAACTAACAAAAAGGGTTGCAAAGGGTTAAATTTGGAGAAGATCCAGTAGCCAATGGCAACGTCTGTATGGATTTCATAATGGTTTCTATATATGTCCATATATAAAAGAAGTTTCTACATAATTTTGTAAAGACTTACTTACAAATTTTTGCTGGATTACCCATGGGAAACTTATAATACCCTAAAAAGAGAGGGCAAAAGCAATGATACGATTCCTAGCATAAGGATGGAATGAAATATTCCATGGAAAAAGGGTAAACATAGTTTTATCATAATAAATGCACAGTATAGTAGCAGGAAGAAAAAATATTGAATATGTGTTTCATTTACTGAATATAAACAATAAATTCTACAATCTTCCTATATATATACATATATATATATATATATATACATATATAGCTATAGGAAGCTTCCCTACTAAAATTTGAAACTGAAACTTTTGCGTTGAGTCGCCACGCGTTATTTGAGGGCAAAAGTATATTTAATTAATTTCGTGGAATCAAATGGGAAAAAATTTAAGGTGTGTTTTTCCAAATTTCACTAAGACGTAAAAAAATACTTGATAACTCAGCTCCCCGCCAGAAATTTGGAAAGTTTCTTACACAGATGTGAATTGTTGATTATAGAAATTGTTTGACATAGTCCTGATTCTTAAAGGACTCACGAGATATTCCCAATTTACAGCATTCTGAAGGTCTTTCAGGCATTTCATAACGTCAATCAATCAATAAGGACTACAATCTAGAGAAAATCGATAAAAATAAATAGACACCAATCATTAAAAACAACTTAACCCAGCATTAATTAAAGATTTTGAATTGAATAGCTACGTGAAACTATTTGAAAACGTATTCTTGATTATAGAAATTGTTTGACTTAGTCCTGATCCTTAAAAAACTCTAGAGATATTCGCAATTCGCAGATTTCTGAAGGGCTTTCCGGGTTCTAATAATCAATTAGGACTACAATTTCGAGTGAAGTAATAAAATATTGACACCAATCAGTAAAGAGAACTTAATCGATTATTACTTAAAGATTTTGAGTTGAATAACCACGTGAAACTACTTGAAAATGTGCACTACCTTAAGAAACCTAAATTGTTGGTACATTCCGTGTCATAATATAAACTTTGCACTATTAAACATCTCCGGAATATCAGAAGCATTTACATATCTAGATGTGTATCTACCAGAGTCGTTCCTAATGCATTACTTTTTTAATGCATTGGTCATTTCATTAGTATCATCATTGGTATCTACATAATGTCACTAAAACGTCATGTCTTCTTAAACCTTATTCCTTTACAATTTCCCATATGGTAAAACCAAACTTTTTGTGTGAAAATGAACTTTAATCTACATTCATTTTAATGTCTAACCGAAATTCTGTTGCTCTTACTCACACCTCTTCTGGAGCTATTATATTTCATAAGCGTATTAAAATTATATACACACATACATACATACAAATGTATGTATGTAGTTGATATGAACAGTAGGCACTAAAAGTCCACAAACGGTCACTAAATAAAATTTCCATTAACTTAATTAATATGGCCAGCAATTATGGCCACTAAAAAAGCTGACGACGACGTCGAAACTGAAACTCTATAGTTTTTAATCAAAATGTCATTAAGGATATGTTAGCACAGCGTGTCCTCTCCACACAACCGAGTGGCTCCCCCCATCTCCATGTCCTTTCTAGTGAAATCAAGCAGCATAAACAATTTGTCGCCCGCTGTTAAATTTGCCAATAAAAAAATCTCCTCATCATTTTTCCTATGAGTGCGAAAATTAATTTGTGTGTTTTTATTATTGCTCCTCGCTTTCGCTTTCGCTCTCTCTCTCTCTTCTTTTATCCTTTTTGGCTACAAACGACATCCTGTTGATATTTTTAGTGGCCGCAAAAGGTAATAATAATTAATATACGTACACATATATATATATGTACTTTTGCGCTAAATTTGAAACCTCAACCCCCTTCCCTTCTCACCCTCTCCCTCTCTCTTTCTATGTTTCTCTTCCCAAAGGTTGCCGTTTTTTAACTCCTTTTTGCGGGTTGTCTGTTTGCGAATGGGTTTGATTGAGAGCTCTTCGAGTGTGCCCCCCAAAAACATTCGATGCATCCCTCCTTTGATGTTAGGGGTAGGCAATTGTCACCTCAAAACCCATTGATGACAGCGAAATCTTCACCAGTATCTTTTGTTCGACACGGTTGTTAAAAAACTCATGCACACAGGGTGCAACCCTCTGTGATATGTGGGCACGTGTTTGGCTTTTTCTACAAATATTATTTATTTATGTACTTATCCCAGATTTTTTATTTGAAGGCAACTCCATATAGGTACATATATCATTATCAGGCCACCCCAAAAATGCAACAACTCTCGGTAGAGTGACTGCAACTGGTTAACCGGCATAGATTGAGGTCACTAAAGAAACATCCAAGAAGGAACTGATGTGGAAAATGTCGTGGAAACCTTGAAATATATAGAAGTTTATGGAGGTGGTACAGTACTAAACACTAAACTCAGAGATACTGAGTTTTAGTAGGTCGCCCAGTTGGCTCTAACATGATGGAATGTCGTCGAGACCCTTTATTCCATATGTAATTGGAAGTAGTGCTGCACTAGACACGGAAAATTGATACTTAACATGCTCTTATAACTCTCAAAAAGTTTGCCAAGCTCTTAGTTGACCCATAGTAAAAGCTGGTCGTCGAGAACTTAGTATCCTATCGGCACTGCATCAAATGAGAAACTCTTTATTGGCCTTCCAAAAAAAAGGCATGTCGTCCAAATCTTGGTATCCTAGCGGCACTACGTTAACGTTACGAGAAACACAAAAACTGAAGTCCACTTTGTTTCATGGCTGCTCTTCAGCCTGCGAACTAGAGGAGAAGTCGAAGTACCTGTAGAAAAGTCTTAATGGAAGAACAAGCCTTCCTAGGCAACTGTAGAAACTGTGTAGGACTGTTTAAAACGGTAAAAAAAACAAGCCCTTACGATATCAAAATGCACTTAACACGTAAATCACGAATAAATGGTCATCCAAGTCGAAAAACAATTGGAACTATCGTCTTTTGGTTAAGGGATTCCTCGGGTTTTAATATTGTCTTTATCGATAACACTAAACTTATTCCGGAAAGAAGCTTACAGAAGTACAAAAACTAAAGCAAAAGACTTGTTCAAAAATGAAGAGAATATGGCCCTTATTTATTTATTTCCTTACAATCTAATCTTAGGGCAATTGCGAGTTACAGCAGACCATTTGTACAAGGGCTTTAAGCTAGTTTTAGATAGTAGGTATATCGAAAACTCTACTCATTGTAGATAGTTGATAAAAGAACTTGAAGCCTTCTGCTGTCATTCTCCTAGAGAGAAGCCTTTGTAAGCTCTAGCTCTCGCCACTTAGCGGCACTTTTCTGCCTTCGAGAGAAGAACTTCTCCTACTAATATCATTTTCATATCACAGTGCCATATTCTAAACGAATTGCCTTTAAAAATAAAATTAATTAAAATTCTTTTTGTGTAAATCAAGTGAAGCAAACATCCTTTACAAAAGCAACAGAGACAAAAACACCGTGCCCATGCCCATAGTCGAAATAAAAAAGGAAGATTTACTGGACTTCATAAGGAGCTCAAGCTTAAGGCGTGGGGCGATGTGGGTGAAATGGGGGGAGAGAGGGGGGCACTGAAGATGGGGGTTGGTTGTCTTCGCGTTTGCCGTTCTTTAATTGCAAATTACATTTTGAAGAAAAATTACGCGCTCTCGCAACGACAGTCAAAGATTAGGCCGGTACTAGGATGGGACCCATGCCAATCCCCTAACCACCACCACCACCAGGCAAATGGCCTACGCGTAAGTGGAAAACAATTAGTGTGCTTTTGATCCTTTGTTTACCCCAACAACAACAATAACAACAACAACAACAAGGAGAGAGAGAGAGAGAAGCACACCCAGAGTGTAGTTAGCACCCAGCGGACCGCATCCCTCCCAGCCCAGTGTTGAGAAAGAGAAAGAACAAGAATTTTTTAATTTTCAAACGCAAAATTCTGAGTCATGAACAGGACGACATGGAGTCGTCCTCGTCGTTCTCTTTTTTGCTTGGCTTAGCTCCTTGCGTTTTGTTGTTTCTCATATCCGTTTCATAAAAATGCCCGCAAGAAGTTTGACCTCCACCCCCACCCAGTTACCCCCCCGCCCCCCTCTTCTAGTTTGTTGATGTACATTCGCGCGTAAATATTTTGCAGGCGTTGATGGGGAAGGAGCCGGCGTCACTCGGCGGTGGTTTTCCAGGAAAACCATGTCAAAGTTCGCATTTGAAATAAAATTTCAATTAATTTTCGTGCCCGTTTTCCATATTCTCCCACTCTTTCTCCGCCTTTCTCTCTCTTTCCCTACTTCCCACTTTCTTTGGGGTTTTTGGCCTAAGGAGCTGTAATGATTAATTCTAAAATGCAAAGCCTTAGCCAGCTTTAATAGGTCCTCAAAAGTCCCTCCTTAAAGAGTTGCCATTTCTTTATTTGTCCATTAGAATGAAGGAAAGAGAGAAAGAAAGAAAGAAGGATGGGGAGGGAGGAGGAAAGGAGCGTAGGTAAACCCTAACTAACACACAATCAAGACGACGACGACGAAATAAGAATCCACGACGCCAATTTATCAAACAAGAGCCAGAGCCAAATCGAAGCCAGCCAGAAAGACGTAGCGGGGGCGGAGGTGGGGGGGAGAGAAATCGATAGGTCGTTTGGTTTTTGGCGACTGCAACCGCCTTTCCACTCCCCCCGTCTTGCCCGCGAGTAACCCTTATGATGATGGTTCGAGCAGCAACCCTACACTACGCTGTCAACCCATTTGCTTTTTTCGTTGCTTTTTCCCTTTTTTTTGCCTCTCTTCCCATTGAAGAGACGACAACATGTGGCAAGCAGGACCGACCGGTTCGTCCCGGCTCAAGTTCAGCAAGGACACGAGCTACATGTGTATGTGTATGTGTAGCATACATTAAGGGGTGGGTTTCTTATCCATATAAAAATAAAAACTTTTTATAAGACATGTGAGGGTTCGGACTGAGGCCTACGAAGGGTTCGATGCTGGGACTTTTGTCACATGTGCCTTAGTGTGTGTGTGTGTGTGTGTGTGTCGGTGTGTCTCAGTGTGTGTGTGCTTCCTTCAAGGCTTTAACTGCCGCCTTGTGTACATAAAAAGCTGAAACTCATGCCTGCACGCAGGACTTTTGGACGCCTTTCACCCTTTTTATTGCGTCTTGAAGTTTTATGTGCCTTATGTACTGTGTGTCGATATATAAACATTATATACATATATATATGGGGTGTGTGTGTGGTGTGTGTGTGTGCTGGATTTTGTTGTATGTTGGATAACCGGAAATATGAGACATCAAGGCTTTTATAAATGGCGGACAGAACGAACCAACGAACGTACGAAGGAGCGAGCGAGCAACCGAGCCACGTTTGCTTCTTGCAGCTTCATCCCGTTAGAAGGGTCTTAGCAGGGGTGGGCCGTGGGGTTATGGACCTTGCCTCTTGATGTATGTGTATTTGACAGGCCTACCATAAGGGGGTAAATTGAGTTTTCACAACGAAGAAAACGAAGTAAGAAAAACTTTTTCGATTGTTTGCCTTTGCCATTCCATTTCTCTTTCGGATAGTGTGAGCGAAGCAAATTTAATAAATGACTTTATAGTTGTTTCACTGGTTTGTGTGTGTTGCTAGAGATGAGGAGGGAAGGGGGGGTGAACCCCTTGCCCATCTCAGCTGTGCGATTTATGCTCATTTTATGCGTATATGCGAGGCAGAGGTCCTGCCAACGGCTGCCAGGACTATCAAAAATTAATACTTTCTCTTTTTCTCGCAATTTTCACGTAATACTTTGTCTGTGTGCGTGTAAGAGAGTCGTGTGTGTGCGTGTGTGTGTGTGTGCTACCCACACGAACAACAAAAGTTGTAAAAATTTTAATTTTCCCTTCAATATTTTTTGTTTTGGCATTTTCCCTCATCTTTCTGCGACATATGTGCGGCAAATAAATGCCATATACATAATGTGTATGTGTGTGTGTGTGTGTGCGAGTGTGTGGGTGTGTCAGATTTGGGGGCTGTAAAAATCAAAGACTAAATGGCCGGCACGTCCTTGCATATATGTATATACATCCTCCTACAAGCCTTTAATGGCTTTAAAATGGCCAACAAAAAAAATACATGCCACAGATTGCCATAGAAAGAAAGATGCGTGGAGAAGGGGGCGAGGCGTGGCGAAGGATTTCCCTCAATTTTTCCATCAAACACTTTCACCTGTCCGCTTTAAGCCTTGCAACCTCAAATAAATAAGACACAAAAGAAAAGAAAAACTAAACCATTCAAAGTAACCAATAATTTTATTTTTAATAACAAGGTCGCGGTGCCTTCAGATGGTCGCTCCGATCGGCTTGTCCGCTTTAATCACCTTTTAAACGACATGTGAGACACGACCACACAAAACCCATAAAAAAAAAAAAATACAAGAACTAGGAGCAGGAGCAAGAGCAGGGAGCCGGGAGCATCCCAAAAAATAATTGGTACAATTTCCTATCAAATTTATGTGCCATAATCGGGAGCAGGCAGGTTCAAAGATAAAAATCGAACGCATTCCAATGACCCAAGCAACCTGCGAACAGGTGAAAAGGTACACACAATGGAAAGGATGAAAGAAAATGCCTTTTCGGTTGGAGTTATTCTTCTTTTTTTTATGGCCACCAACGAAAAGCGTTTTGTTAACAATGATTTCCAACTATGTATTTTCCCTCTTTTGACTTCAACTCGTTAGGTTTGGGTTAGATTAGAGAACTGTCTTGTTATCCTTTCTCTCTCCTCCCCTCTCTCTCTCTCTCTTTTGGTTTTTTTCCTTATCTTCCTCTCAAGATTTAGCTGTCAGAAATGTCTCAATCGCGTCTCATGGCTTTTGGGCCCATAATCGAAATTCCATTGAAACGTAAAATTGCCAAACCGAAACGAATAAGCCGTACAAACTAACGGTTTATACTATATAGGCGCCATTGTTGACAGTTTTTTCTTCTTCTTTTTGGGTCCTTTTTGCCCATTTTCCTTGTTGTTTATGTTATCTTTCTCCTCCTCCGCTCTCTCTCTGTGTCTGTCTACCCTTTATACACAATGTTTAACTTCGTTTATTGATTGGCCAACGGATAAGATGTTGGTTAGGAGGAGACATTTTTCCCTTGATATTATCATTTTGTTACAAACTCAACTGCAATTGAGTGATGAGTGGAGATTGGGTAATGCTACCATATTTTCTGGCGGCGGGGTGGGGGGAGTAGGAGGACAAAAAAGGAAGTTCAATGGTTTCCTAGGATATTTGATAATATCATGAGGATGAGTGATGATGAGTTTAGTCATAACCCAAGAAGAAGGGTTCTTGATCCCTTAGAAATGATACCCAATAAAGTGATGTGTGGAATTTCCGTGAGGCAAGACGAAAGGGTAAATGACTGATGATTGACGATTGACTTAGTTATAAACGGAAAGGGAATTGTTTAAAAAAAAAGGACCAAACATTAGCTAAGTCCTGGAATATAACTTCTCGCATATCCAATTTTTAAGACTTTAACAGAGACAAAAACTGTTCAACCAACGACTTTTAGCTTTAGTTCATATAATTAATATTCCATTGATGTGTTTATAATAACCTCAAAAAGAAGTTCAATCTTTGTGTTCCAATAAGATGTCAGCATAGAAGTTAAATATATATTTCATTCAATATCAAATAAAATTACTTAATTCTCAATCAATGCTATTGCAAATCTATTAATTTTGACAATATGTTAGAGCAATGTTGGTTAATAAGTTTTAAATCCTATTGGCAAAGTTAGTCTGCTGCTTTAGATATTTTTTTGAGAGCAGGGCGAATATCATTCTTGGGTTAATTGGTCAATTCTTCTGAAAGCAATTCAATAAGAAGTATATATCAAATATTTCCGGGAAATTCGGCCCCAAAGTAACATGTTTTTCATAGTTTACAAAAGATAGCCATGTAAAACATGATGGCAATCGATCTTGTCCCAAAGATTTAAAGTTGAAAATAGTTATAGATAATTGATCTAATTGATAGTTATCAATAATATTGCTATCGATTGGTGATCAAAAATATATATACAACAAGGTAAACTTTGGTATTGCAAGCTTTGCCTATCTTTGCCTATGTTGCTTCATTTGGTTGTAATTCTCAACTAGTTTTAGCTTAGGCCCCA